>CAXKVX010001460.1:0-309331 GCA_964058865.1 Eleocharis quinqueflora
GAAAAATGGTTCTTTACCGAGCATCAAATAGCCATGGATCGGCTCTTATGCCAATGATTGTTAGTTGAGATCATTGAATTTGGCCTCGGATCCTCTACTGCGCAGTAAGCAGTGGCGGTCCGGATTTTTGTGTTGCACGGATCGACCGTTCAAGATAAACTACAAGGGTTTGGGTTTTATAAGTTAGTCATCTCAATGCAGATCAGACGACCGACACCTACTGCGCTGCCGGAGGTGTCACGCAAGGTGCCGCGCAGTAGGTTATCTGGATTCTTGAATCTGATGCCAATATGGCAATAAGTACCACTATAATATGGAGGTAAATGCATTGAGAACTTCATGAAAATCGGCAATCTGGTTATCTTGTTGGTTCTACTATATCTGTAAACAGATCATAGAAGAAAATTACTTAAAGATCGGACTAAGATTACTCGATCCCATTTGAGCCCAGAGAATAGAATAATAACATATACAGTGACAGAGTAATAGTTGCGAATGTCATAATCACAGTTAATTACAGTTTCCTCATCAGGAGGTTTGTCTGGAGAATTTTGTCTAACAGCTTGTAGGTGCATTGCACGTAGAATTCTCAAAATCGTGTCTGTGTGTAAAGAAAATTAAGAAAGAGAGATGAAATGAATTTTCTTTTATTTTCACTCAAGTAATTACAATGCCATTCGGCCTCTATATATAACAGAATGAACAGCTCACTCATCAGCTGAGCTGTCTCTCTAACTGAATACACACACGAGCATTTAATGCTATTAAATGCATCAACTAACTAAACTAACTGAAGTGATCCCTTCAGCTCTTGCATCGCCTCCAGTCTCGCATGTATTGGACTTGTCCAGTGATTTTTCTGAAGGTTCTTCAACACCCCCCTCAAGCGATGCGGGTTGACAAATACGTGAAGCTTGTTTCTAATCGCCTGAAATCTATCTTTGGACAGCCCTTTTGTCATCAGATCAGCCAATTGATCTACTGAGCAGATAAATTTCACATTCAATTGTCGAGATACCACTTTCTCCCTGACAAAGTGGTAGTCCAGCTCAATGTGTTTCATTCGAGCATGGAACACTAGGTTAGATGCTAAGAACGTAGCTCCCAGATTGTCACACCAAAGGGTTGGAGCTTGACTCACTGGAAAATGCAATTCTTTTAGTAATGAGCTGATCTTGGTGAGTTCTGCAGCTGTCACAGCCAGACACCTATACTCGGCTTCTGTTGATGATCTAGCAACTGTAGGTTGCTTTTTTGATGACCAAGAGACTAAGTTTGACCCTAGATAGATTGCAAACCCACTCGTTGATCTTCGATCATCCGGGCAGCCTGCCCAATCCGCATCACAGTATGCGTTTAGGGACAGTGTTGAATTGGACACAAATGTAAGGCCATGGTGTAAGGTACCTTGTATGTATCTCAGTATTCGTTTTACCAATTGCCAATGCATGTCAGTAGGCTCAGCCATGAACTGAGCTGCCTTATTGACTGCAAAAGACAAATCTGGTCTTGTGACAGTGGCATATTGTAGTGCCCTACAATTGATCTGTACAGCTGAGGGTTGTCCATCTTGGTACCTGAATATCTGGACAGTTGTGTACCTGTCTCGATTGGGGTCTGAATGGGCTTGGCATTTCCCATATTTGCCCTTTGAATGATTGATTGCAAGTACCTTGCTTGAGAGAGATGAAGACTGGTACCCTCATAAGTTGTTTCAATACCCATAAAGTAGTTGAGTCTGCCAAGGTTTTTAATTGAAAAGTTCTCTTGAAGTCTCTTCAGTAAGATCTCAATTGCACTTGTGTTATTGCTAGTAATGAGTATATCATCTACATATATGAGAATATAGATGACTACCTTGTCATATGTAAAGATAAACAGTGAGTGATCAGCTTCAGTGGGTCTGAACTGCAGGGATAACAGAAAGGTTTTGAGTTTTGAGAACCACGCTCTTGGAGCTTGTTTGAGCTCATAGAGTGATTTTCTAAGTTTGCAAACATAGTGAGGTTTGGTTGGATCAGAAAAGCCTGGCGGTTGCTCCATATAGACATCTTCCTGTAGTTCACCATGCAAAAACGCATTGTTCACATCCAGCTGTTGAACTGACCAGTGTTGGGATAGAGCAATTGTAAGCACAATTCTTATGGTTGCTGGCTTGACAACTGGGCTGAAAGTCTCAAAGTAGTCTACCCCTTCCTGTTGGCTGTACCCCTTTGCAACAAGTCTGGCTTTATGCCTTTGGATAGTGCCATCAGCATTGAACTTCAGCTTGAACAGCCACTTAGCTCCAACAAGGTTTGTGTTTGAGGGAGGGGGTACCAGGTCCCATGTACAGTTTTGTGCCAATGCTGAGAGTTCCTCAGCCATAACTTGCCTCTATGCTGGATGTTTGATTGCCTGAGAGTGACAGGTAGGCTCTTCCTGCCTGATTGAAGTGGTAGTTGTATAGATTTGGTAATAAGGGAAGATTTTTGGTTTGAGAGACTTGGTTTTTGTTCTGGTGGTCATAGTGTGAGAAGTGGTTTTTGTGTTTTGTTGCATTGAAGTGGATGGTGAATTGGCAGGTGATTGTGTAGGTGGTGAAACTGGTTCCTGTGAATCAGGGTTAGGAGATGTTGGACTGGTTGATTGAGTGAGAGAAGTTGGTTGCACAATGGTTAGTGTGTTAGAGCTATTATCAGGTTGAACTTGTGTTTGCTGATTTTGTTGAATGTATATGAAAGGCAAGTCATTCTCATCAAAGACAACATGTCTAGAGACAATGAATTTGCTTGTATCACGGTTTAAGCACAGATAGCCCTTGTGAATTGTGGAGTAACCAAGAAAAATGCATTTTTCTGACCTAGGTTGTAACTTGTTGGTATTGTAGGGTCTTAGAAGTGGAAAGCAAGCACATCCTAGAGTGTGAAGGAAGTTGTAATCTGGTGCATGGTTGAAAAGTTTCTCAAAAGGAGATTTGTCCCCAATGGTAGGTGAAGGCAGCCTGTTGATTACAAAGACAATGCTAGCAAAGATTGTATTCCAGTATGCAAGGGGTATTTGAGCATGGAAAATGTTGACAAGCCCTAACTCCACTATGTGCCTGTGCTTCCTTTCAGCCAGGCCATTCTGCTCGGGAGTATGAGGGCATGAGACCTGAAAGGTGATGTCTGGATGTTGTCTCATGACTGGTTTGAACTCAGTACCACCATCACACTGTACTATTTTGATTTTTGAAGAAAGAAGATTCTCAACTTTTGTTCTAAACTCAGTAAATAAATGTGCAACATCAGATTTACAAGCACAAGAGTAGAGCCAACTGAATCTTGAGAATTCATCAGTAAAATGAATGTAATACCTATGACCATTCTCAGCAATTACAGGAGCAGGGCCCCACACATCAGTGTGTACCACTTCTAGAGGCTTTTGAGCAGTACTTTGAGATGGTAAAAAGGGTATTTTATGAGCTTTTGCCTTATTACAATCTGAGCATGAATAATGAGAGCCAATCCTAGACTGTTTTATTGAAATGAGCTTAGATTTGGCTAATTGTGCTTAAACAGCTGAAGAACAGTGTGCTAATCTATTGTGCCGCACTTGTGAAGAGGGGAGAGACACTTGAAAAACTTGAGAGACTTGAGACTTGTCCACTGGTTGGGTGTGAAGCTTGTAAAGTCCATTATGCAAACTGCCAATTTGCAGGATCTGTTGTGTTTCCAAGTCCTTGATGAAACAACAGTGTGATAAGAATTGTATACATACATTATTGTCAAGGGTAAGTTGGGAAACACTGATCAGGTTCTTTTTAATTTCTGGAACAACTAGTACATTATGCAATTTCAGAGACTTGTCACCACTGGTTAACATGGATGAGCCTTTGTGAGTAATTGAGAGAGATTTACCATTCCCTATGTGCACAGTATCTGGTCCTTTATATGACTGGTAATTAGAGAGAGAGTTGAGATCAGATGTGACATGAGATGATGCACCTGAGTCTAGGTACCAGACTGGCTGAGGCTGAGAAATAGTAGAGGAGGAAGGTTCAGCTATGAGAGCTTGTTGTTGTGGACCAGTAACATCGGTTGTACTTGGTGTAGAAGATGGTGGTCCAGAGTACCTGATATCGAACCTATGGTAGCAATTCAGAGCACCATGACCCCACCTGGCACAAATATGGCACTGAACTTGTTCTTGATTGTTGTTGTTACTGTGTCTTCCCCTTCCTCGACCTCTATGATTGCCCTTGCATCTGTAGTTGTTGCTTTTACTTCTGTAGTTGTTTTTGAGTGGAATTGGCATAGAATACAGAGTTGTCAGAGTGATCTTGATTTTTGCCTCCAGTCTGTGTTGTCAGATGTACAGCTGAAGTTGTAGTAGATCTAAGATTGGCCTGCATTCTTGATTCATGAGCAAGAAGAAAAGTGCTGAATTCAAGCATAGAAGGTGATGTAGATCTCATCGACAAAGCTGTGATGAAGTTTTCAAAGTCAGATCCAAGTCCTTGCATGGTATACAGTACAAGTTCTTGATTTGACACATCAATGCCTATGCTTCTAAGGCGATCAGCAAGACTTTCCATTTGTTGAACGAACTGAGCACAAGAAGATGACCCTTTCTTGACAGTTTGGAGTTGCAATTTCAAATCTAGACATGGATTGGGAAGAGTGAATATGCTGGATCTTGGACCACAGATCAACTGAGGTCTCACATCGAACAACCTGAGGTAGTAGAGATGGAGAGATTGAATTGAAGATCCAGGCTAGGATTAGCTGATCTTGCTTATGCCAGAGATCATAAGCTGGATTAACAGTGATGGTGCTAGCAGTGTCGGTGAGAAATTGATCAGGAGGTTTGACAGATCCATCGATGAATCCAACCAATCCATGTCCTTTGAGAACAGGTAGGATTTGAGATCGCCAAACGAGGTAATTGTCTGCATCAAGAGTTGTGTGCACTTGATGAGAGAATTGAATTGGTGAAGCAGTGGATTGCACTGCTATGGGAAGAGGAGACGAAGGATTAGCCATTAGAGGGAATAAAGAAGAGCTTGAGCTTCTTTGAATGGCTCTGATACTATAAAGGAAATTAAGAAAAAGAGATGGAATGAATTTTCTTTTATTTTCACTCAAGTAATTACAATGCCATTCGGCCTCTATATATAACAGAATGAACAGCTCACTCATCAGTTGAGCTGTCTCTTTAACTGAATACACACACGAGCATTTAATGCTATTAAATGCATCAACTAACTAAACTAACTGAAGTGATCCCTTCAGCTCTTGCATCGCCTCCAGTCTCGCCTGTATTGGACTTGTCCATTGATTTTTCCGAAGGTTCTTCAACAGTGTGTCTCAAAATGGCACGGAACGATACGGCACGATAAGAACATGGCACGGTTAAGATACGACACGAGACACGACACGGTACTGTTCACGTGCTGTGTCTTAAGCATGTCGTGCTTAGGTTTTCTACTGTAGGGAACGACACGACACAGAACGTTTATGAGGAGAGGCACGACACGGTACGAAAACACGGCACGACACGACATGACACAACACGACATATTTAGGCACGACACAACAACACAGGTAAGCACGTAGACACGTTCACAAAAATATACTGGAGGTTTAAAAAAAATTTGTATATAAAAATTAAAGATTTTTTCAGATTTTTATGTTCTTTTAATTTTTTATTATTATTTTCGTCACAATTAACACGAATAAGACACGCCGAAGCAACACGGCACAAACAAATAGGTCACAATTAGGCATGACACGGTTAAGATACAACACATTTAGGCACAGCACGATTAAGACACAGCACGTTTAGGCACGACGTGCCTAAACGTGCCGTCTCTTAATCGTTCTGTTTCGATCCCTTCCAATTTTTGGCACGGCACGGAACGGCACGATAAATATAATATAATACTAATTGTACCGTGCCAAGCCGTGTTTGAATCGAAACGGTACGAAACGACACGAATTTAAAACACTAATTGCACACAACCAAAAAGGAAAGAAATGAGGTGTTCGAAGGAGGATCTGAGCATTTCAGCATGTTTGGCAGCTAGAGAGAGGAATGCATAACAGCTGAAGTTTCTACTTTTACTGATGCGTAATGGAAGATTGGAAGTACTTATACCTCTTAGCTGAGTTCTTTATCGTAAATGCATCAGCTAATACAAATCTAGACAGATTTACCACAACTAAACACAAATCTTTTACTTTTTTTAAAAATACAGTGTCACAGTGAGAAGTTTCTTTGAAGTTCAACTGCACAGACGACTCCGAAAATCTGTTTTGACTGAGTTGACCTCCAAAGCTGGACTTCTAGTGGACCAAGTCCATCTTGTAATTACAAACGCAAATTTCCCGCGGGGTTCCTCCGGAAGTGGATTCTCTGACGCGCAGTATCAACGGACGTTCATTATTTTTTGCACTGTAAGTTACGAACGATTCAAATTTGATTCAGGAGAGTCCGATATTATAAAGTTTAATTTGCACGAATCTCGATACAACTGAAAGATTGAGATTTACCGCGCAGCACACACAGTGTCTCTGCTGCGCAGTAGAAGATCTGATTTGGGTTCCTCTAGCCTTCGTCACGTCTGTTCGCCAATAAACAATTGACGAAATTGGGTTCTGTTGAGGTATTAATATAAGAATAGAAGGATGATGGCCTTATCTTCTATCTGAAAACCTTTTCTAATGTTTTATAAATGCGTAGTTCAACATTTTTTTTCTTTTTTTTTTAACTCCAAAGTATATATCAGATGAATCAAGTCAGAATTAAGTCAATTAAATTAACCACACACATAAGATACTGATCGAATTGAAAAATAACAAGTATATAACTCAAATGAGAAAATGATGATGAAAATGTTCGTTGAAATAATAAGTATTCAAATATTTACTATTAAAATAGAAGAACACGCACCACCCACCCAAAAAAAAAAAAACACAAGAGGCACCAACACACACACTGACACACAAGCTACAAAAAGTTCCTTGTCAAGACTGAAGCAGAGGAACTGAAATTGGTAGGTTGTTTAGGTGTGATTAAAATTATTGTTTATTACCCACCCGCGTTAATTCCTTTTCAGTTCTTATTTTTCTTTCTGACAAATTTCACATCTCTTTCATTTTTCTCCGGAAAGAAACACCATAGCTTTAGCTTTCCACCATCAGCGAGAAGTTCTCTCTCGAGTCGTATAAAAGCAAATTAGAAGCAAGAGCTTACGTGAGGCGGAGGTGAGGGGGTACTGCCGTACTGAGTGCAATTCTTTTTTGCCACACCTTTTTCCAGGTAATTTTATTATCTCCTTTTACAAATTCGTGCAATTTTTTTAATAATTTCTTTGACGGAGCAAAATATTTTAAGTAGAGTGTAGAACGGTAACAATTTACTAATATTAATGAGACAACCACACAATCAATGAAGCACATAACATTAGATTAATTGATTTATAATTTTTACGATATTTTTTTTTAATTAATTCTGCTGCGTAAAACTTCATTTGGATGGGACAATTAGTAGAGGGTCTTAATGCGATCATAGATTTTATGTGGCAATATATTATTGGGTATTTGGGTGGCTGTTTTTGAATCATCGTCCCCGTATCTTTAGGAACGAAATCTGCTGCACATCAAATCATAATCGTTCATGTTAAACGAACGGTCGGATCAAAGCGAGCAAGATAACTCATCGAACAACTATAATATATCAAAACACTTGCCTCCTGAATTAAATCACAATCGTCTACTTCAAACAAACGATTGGATCTAGACGAACAGAACCATGTTTGTCATCTGAGCGAACTGTAGATTCGAACTCGTCGCTTTAGTGTACATATATTTATTTACTGTGGCAATAAACATGTGCAAATAGCAATAACTATACTTCTTATTTAAGGACGGATCACTTAACAATGTTTATATTAACAATCTTGACAATTGGATATTAGATAAATTCATTAAAATTTATTAAAAAATTTAAAAATAGAGAAACATTTATGGACACATTTTTTTTAGCTTATAGATTAGTTGTGTTTTCAATTTGATGGAATTTGAGTGTCATTTCGTACTCTATTATGAACTATTTAATATTAGTCAATAAAAAGTTACATGAAACTTGATGACTTTTAATAGAGGATGAAATGATACTCAAATTGTACCAAATTGAAAACACAACTAATATTTTGTGTCAAAGCCAAGATTGATTAGTTAAAGCACTAAAGCAAAGTTCATCTTGATCAAAATGGTTGAGATACAAATAATAAACACCTTTTTGTCGTTTTCGTTGGTAGACCAATTCATTAAATAACAAGCACTTGAATCAAACTTGACATAGTAACCGACATCACACAATTGGCTTATGCTTAGTAAATTATAGTTCAACTCGTTTACCAAATAAACATATGAAATGATTAGGATTTGATTATCAACCGAATTTATTCCTATAATCTTACTCTTTCTTTGGTGACTACCAAAGATAACAGACCCCCATCATGAGGTTTTAGTGAGATAAAGTTTGATCTGGACCCGGTCATGTGATGAGAGCATCCACTATCAATAATTCAAGCATTTTCTTTATGAGTAGACATCATACAAACCTACAAGATTATATATTAGTAACAATCAAAACACTAACATACAACTTGTATTAAACTCCCCCTAAATGTGTGGAAATCTTGATTTCATGGGGAAACATGCAAACATGCCCCTATACTTTGTGTTTAGCAATCCAAGCAACATTTCTCAAGTTGCTTCCCTTCCTAAGTTAACATTTAAATGATATGTGTCCATACTTGCAACAATAGTTACAAAAGGCACTAGTCGGGGAATTGACTCTTTCTTTGACAAAGCGATTTGTATAGTCATTTTTCAACTCTTGAGCTTGACTCTTAGGTTGATATGAGTAACTCATGTTCACCTTGTAATTGTTTGAGAAATTGTGATGTTAGAAAGTAACTCTTGGCTTATCAACACGTTGAAAGCCAATATGAGCTTGATTATTACCTTTCACTTCATATCTCCAACCGGTTGCTTCCTTAAAGTATGTCTTATTGGTCCAAGTTGGAGAGATTTGTTTGCTTTTGGCATGATTACTGTTACTAAACCTATAACTAAAGGCATAGTTTGAAACATTTCTAACATTTTGGTAGTTTACACCTTTGCCCTTCTCTTTTTGAGTTTGTTTTCCATTTGATTTAGGATTTTTAGGATTCTTAGACACAAAAGAGGATGAACTTCTTTATATCCAAGTCTTGATTTATCGTGAGGTTTCTATCCCTCATATAGCTTGCTCAAATCCAACCTAGTGTCATTCCAATACACTAGTGGATTTCAAAATCCCATTTTCAATCATTTTTGTTGGTTGAACACTTTTTATTTTTTTTAATTCTTTCACTTGTGTCTTAAGTTCATTTACCTTAGACTCATATTCTACTATCTTAGACTCAAGCTCAAGAATCGTATTGTTTAATCTCCTGATAGTACCATCTCTTCTCATTAACTCATGATGAGTCTCAATGAGAAGCTTGTTTAACCTAACAATTTCAAGTTTTAATGAATCCTCATTAGACAAAATGCTTGTATTATTGCATGGAATCTCATCATCATCTTATTCTTCATCGGACTCACAACCTAGGCAACTAACTTCATTTTAGTTTAGAGATACCTTAGCTTCCATTTAAAAGGATGAAGTGATAATCTCTTCCTTTGTTGCTTCTTCAACTGGCTGCACATTCGTCTCTATTGCAACCTCTTTTTTCTCTACTCTCTTGGAGGATCCTCCTTCATTAACTGCCCCAAGGGCGAACTTCTTTATGAGCTCAATAACCTCCGGATCGGTCACTCGATTCTTGAAGAGAATGTCATCGAAATCCACCTTGGCCTTAGTCTCCTCATCATCTAACACATCACCATCTTCATTAACAAAGGTCATGAGAGCATAGGGAGTTTGTAGGTCATCAACTCGTTCGGTCACGCATTCATCTTCCTCATCTTCACCTTCAACCCATGCATCGACTTGCATGGCTTTAGAGTTTTTTCTTCCCTTAAAGACCTCTTTCTTAGGAATTTCCTTTTGGTCTTGCCTTTCACCCCATTCTTGAGTTTTCATTTGAGGGAATATTCTAAAACAAATATGGACGATGTATCTCTCTTTGTCACACATAAGACATACAATTTTCTTTCCTTCCTCCTCTCTCTTAGCATTGAGTTTTTTCTCATATGCAAACAACCCTTTAATCATTTTGGTAAGGATGTGGATTTCTTTGTTGTGGTCAAGGCCAAAATTTTGGAATGGATTCTCAAGTGAGGTTCTACTGTTAGATGATGAAGGATTGTTATACGAAGATGGTTTGTTGTAGGATTTAGAGTTGTTGAAGGGCTTGGTGTTTTGAGCCGCTAGAGCTACGATTTTGTATTCTTGGTCTTCTTCAATTTGTCTAAGGGTTTCTTTCAAGGTCTTGAGAAAAGTGTAGATCTCCTCGGGAGTGAATTAAACCTCTCTTGCATTGTGCATTGCTTCCAATGAACTCATATAACCTTGCCATGAAGGTCTCCTCAACATGATCCTTATGAGCTCATTTATCGTGAGATTATATGGTTGCTGGCTCTTCATAACGAGTGTCCACAATCTAGTGTAGTGATAAGACAAAAGACTTCTATGGGAGAGGTCTGGAGTTCAAGTCTCAGTGGAGGCTAATTTCAGGGAGCATTTTTCAAGTTTATTTTCTAGTTTGTTTGTGGGTGTGTGTTGTAAGTCTGCATGCAATGAATAAAAAAGAACCAATTTCCACAATCTCCCATACATCATGGGATCCGAGTAATGCTCTTATCTCGATGCTCCAATTGTCGTAGTTGTTCTTCGTCATCTTTGGCAACGCAATAGATACCAGTGAGTTGTTCCCAAAATCAGCCATACGATGATACCAAGTTGTTGGAAATAAATTCGGTGCTTCGCACTCGTTCGACTACTTGATCACAAGTGGAGATCATTAATCTCACAGCTCACTTAGCAATGGTGGCTAAAACTTCAACACAAAACAGATTTGAATCCATGAGAGACAAAAATCAACTAAACAATAATTTTATTAAGCAGAGAAATATTACATATATAAATAGTTTGAAATCTCTAAGTCTCATCAAGTTTCTAATGCATCACTACATGTGCTATTAATACTTAGTGCATTAATTACAACGGTCACCTAACTCATTCAATTTAGATGATAACCTAACTATTTAATGCCAGAATTCAAATCTCCTTAATTTCTGTGATTTGGTTTTCGTCTCTTCAGCTTCTATGCATTAGACGAGATTACCATCTTGGCTTGTTCTTGTTTTCGATATCTCGAGCTCTTCTTGCTCGATTATTATGCCCAAGTTTCTTTCCGTGACAATCTTCTTCTTGGGTTTCTTTATATCGAGGTTCTTTTCCTCAGTTAGTTCTCTAGTTCCCGAACCACTTGATTCTTGTCTTTTGGGTCTTCGGCCCTCGGATTCTCAACCCTCGACTTCGGGTTCGGATTTTTCGGATTCGAGACTTCGAAAGTACTACTTCCAACAAGAGAATCCACGGTAGGTTATTCAATCTACATAAATCCTGCATTTCTGAGATGAAATGCATTTTTTCAGTGTCCTCCGTAGGACCATCAATTTTTCTTTTTAATTAGCTTGTTTTGAATTCCGATTCTTAATTTCAGAATCACGATTGGATATATAGCACAATCAGGCCTAAATATATACATCTGCTTGTTGTATGAAAATAATTAGTAACAGATTGTTTTATACGAGTCTGACATTGCATTGCATTAATTATGAAAATAAAAAAACAACATATATGAGAGCATCATTTTTTGTGTGTAGATTAATTCCATATATATGCGACAATAAATAACGTAAGTAAAATCAAATAGTATACCTAATTGGAATGTTTCAACGTAAGCAAAAACAATTTCTTCTTGCTTCTCCACAGTATATATTCTAATAAACTCATTGTTCTCGCAGGCTGTAATCGACCTCAAGATTACAAGTCAATTGAAAATCAAATGGCCATGGTCATAGAAAGTTTCTTTGGTGACTACTTGCTGAATAGGCTTCTAGCCTTTACTGAGGAGAAAGTGGTGATGATTCTTGGAGTGAAGGATGAGCTTAATGAGTTAGGAAGAAAAATGAGGCGTATTGCAGCATATCTTAAGGATGCCGAAAGAAGGCGAATAACAGATGCATCCGTAAATAATTGGTTGAATGAGCTAAAAGATGTGATGTATGATGCTGATAACATAATCGATCTTTGGACATATAAGAACCAATCACTTTCTCGTGATGAGCCACCATCTTCGTCCAATTTAGCAACACGTTGGCCATTTCCTCGGTTATCTAGCTTTCACTCCATTCCGGTGCGCCATGAAGTTGCTCAGCAAATTAAAGCCTTGAATGTTAGATTGGAGGAGATTTTTAAGGATATGGCAAACTTAAATCTTCAGCACATTCGATCAGAAGTTCGAGGAGTTGATAGAGTGGATCCTCGTGTATCCTCTCCAGTTATTGAGGTTGATGTTGTTGGTAATGACATTGAAGAGAGTGCTAAGAAATTGGTGAAGATGGCAGTCACAAATGATAAACAAAAATTTAATCTTGTTGCCATAACTGGTATGGGAGGGATAGGGAAAACCACGTTGGCACAAAAGATATACAATGACGGAACAATGAAAAATAGATATTTGAAAAGAATGTGGTTGAGTGTTTCTCAAAGTTATTCTCCAGCTCAACTAATAAAGGAAGCCATTAGAAATGCAGAAGGTGATCCTGGAAATGCTGAAAGGGAATCTGAGCTCCTTCCTATTCTTGCAGATGTTATTTATGGGAAGTCTTTCTTTTTGGTGTTAGATGATGTATGGAACCACGACCATTCGGTCAGTTCGCTTCTAAATGCACTAAAATCTAGTGCAACTTACGGGTTCATCTTGGTAACAACTCGAGACCAGAGAGTCGCGATGAGAATGGGGGCTAAAGATATTCATCAGATAAAAGTTTTAACTCCTAAATCTGCTTGGGAACTATTATGTAAGAAATCATATCTAACTGATGCAACAGACATCCGACACCTTCAAGATGTCGGAACTAAAATTGTTCAAAAATGCGGGGGCCTTCCCCTTGCTATAAATGCAATTGGTGGTATGCTAGCTACAAAAAATAAAAACAAAAACGATTGGGAAATGGTTCTAAAAAACAGTGCTTGGTCAATAGAAGGGCTTCCAGAGGAGATTGATCGAGCTCTCTATTTGAGTTATGAGGACTTGTCTCCTCAACTCAAGCAATGTTTTCTCTATTGCTCTCTCTATCCTCCAAATTATGTTATATTTCGTGCCGATCTTGTTAGATTGTGGATAGCTCAAGGACTTGTAGAAGAGAAAAGTGGTCAAATTATGGAAAATATTGCAGAAGATTATTACTATGAACTAATTAGAAGGCATCTATTGGAGCCCTATCACTTAGTTGCGGATAACTCTAGATGCAAAATGCATGATTTATTGAGATATCTTGCAGGATACTTGTCAAAAGAGGAAAGTTCTGGTGCAGATCAATTACCAGATCATGGTGTTTTATGCAGGCTTCGTCATTTATCTATAAAAGAGACGAACGAACCAATTTGCATTCCAGGTCCAGTCACAGAGCTATTGAAGCTAAGAACATTCATGATCTTTAATTGCCAATCGAACATTGGAAGTGACATTTTCGGAAGGCTTAAGAATCTTAGGGTGTTGTATATTAGCGAACAGGGGATTAATTACATTCCAGAATCTATTGGAGATATGATACATTTAAGAATACTAGATCTTGACTGTACTAGCATATCAAACCTTCCTGAATCTATCGGTTGCCTTACAAATTTATTATTCCTGAACATATCAGCTTGTAAGTTCTTACACAAACTTCCTAGAGGCATTACCCGATTGTGCAACTTACACCACCTCAAACTTGATAATACACCTTTAACTTCTGTTCCTAAAGGAGTCGGGGTGCTCCAAAAGCTCACTAAACTTTGGGGCTTCCAAGTAGTTAGTGATGGAGATCATGATGAATATCAGGATGGTTGGGATTTACAGGAGTTGGAGGGGTTATCCCAATTAAGAAGGGTATGGATAAGAAAACTGGAGAGAGCAAGAAATATTTCTATTGTGCTTGCAAATAAAACCCATCTCAAACAATTAATTCTTGATTTCTCAGAAGTGATGAAAAGTAGCAACAACTTTGTGGAAGAGCTAGAGAATGAAAACAGTAGAGTGATTTTGGAGAAGTTGCACCCTCCACCTTGCATAGAGGATCTAACAATCAATAATTATAGAGCTGAAATTTTACCAATATGGATGTCATCATCTTCTCTAGATGACATTCTTCCTAATCTCCAATACCTGGAACTTACAAGATGGTCATGTTGTATGGACCTTCCACCTCTAGGCTTGTTACCTAATTTGAAATATCTAAGAGTCATAGGTGCATCTTCGATTGTTAGGATCAGTTCGGAGTTCCTTGGTATTGGTGTATGGAATTGTCGCAATTCACTAATTGCATTTCCCAGACTCGAGTATCTCATATTTGAGGATATGTCCAATTGGGAAGAATGGGTGCTCTTTGATATTGAGGGAGAAAACACACCATCTCGGCAGCTGATGCCACATATAAAGCAATTGTCAATTGTAGAATGCCCAAAATTGAGTGCTCTTCCTGAAGGTTTACAGCAGCTAAAAACAATTGAGGATCTTGTAGTTAAACATTCATCTCGCATAAGATCAATCCAGGATTTCCAATTTGAATGCCAGATCCTTTTGGTAGAGAACAATCAGTGCTTGGAGATAGTCTCTAATCTTCCAGGTGTAAAATGGCTTCAAGTTTATCATATGCACAACTTGAGGCACGTGACCAATTTGGATTCAGTAGATCACATAGAAGTAATAAATTATAGAATAAAGTGCCTTCCTGAGTGGTTAGTTGTATTGATGGAAGAGAGAAAAGAACACTCAGAAAATAAACTTCGTCTTGAGCTATTCTGCAGCACAGCTTTATTCCAGAGGTGCCTGAAGGACGGTCCTGATTGGCCCATCATCAGAAACTTCTCCTCTGTCTGTGTATACAATGAGGAGCGAACTGCAACCCTGGAGTACACCAGAGAAACTGAATCATATTATGCAAGCTTAGAATATAATCAGAAAGGTATTTGTTATTTGTTTTTTTTTTTTTTTTGTTTCACTGTTTCCAGTATCACATTTTGCTTTGCTGATGCAAGTGCTGATTTTGCACAGGAACTGACAAAAAAGGTTTGGTGCATAGTTTCTAATTAGCAATGATTATCAATGCATCCTTTAACCTTCTTATATCTATTAATTAGTATTTTTCTTTTTCAAGTTATTGTATATGAATGATTATTCTACTTCTCAGTTCTCGTTATCGGCTCATACATAAATTGAACTTGACATGTTTTTTAGTTTGAGGTATTCTCAGCCCAGTGTAGTGTACTGTGTGTATATTACACCCAATTAGCTAGCCTTTCAGACATTCTCGCATAACTAGTATCACTGTTTTAGTATACAGAACCATTTGATCCTGATGACTCATAAAAGAAATCATCTTGATGATGTCTGATTAGTGAAATAATACTACAAATTTGATGAAAGTAGGAAGCACAGAAAGGCATGTTAATTGTCCAATCTCAACTTCGGTATCCTAAAAAAAAATTTGTTACCTGTTGACGAAGCATTTCTTTCCAGCATTACTTCTTTTGCGAAAGTATAGTTTTGTTTGTCTTCATTTAATGTCATTAATCTCCTTCAGTTAATTTCTTCAAATGTAGATTGGCTTCATTTTCATCGCAGGGAAACTCCTGCATCTACTGTGTTAACAAAAAAAGGAAGGAAAATTCTGCAATCTTAGAAAGCCACATCATCCTCTTATAACATCATTTCAATAGACATGGGAGATTTTAATTGCAAAGATTCCTCTGCAGCGCATACCACATAAATACCATGTAAAATAGAAAAACTCAAAAGGGAAGCCCGGTGCACGTAGCTCCCACTTGCGTGGGTGCGGGGAAGGCTAGGACCACTTTGGTGTCTTTGTACGCAACATTTTTCTGTATTTCTGCAAGAAGTTGTTTCCACGACTCAAACCCATGACCTCCTGGTCACAAGGCGATCGCTTTACCATTGCGCCAAGGCTCCCCTTCAAAATAGAAAACTCACCATCCCAAAAATTAGGTGTGCTCCCTTCTGACAATCACTCCTCTCGTGCCTCTTCAATCCCCCATCGTACCTCTCTGGACTCTTCAACATCATCATACAAGATAAACTGTGTACATATTTATTTGAAGATACCATGATAAAGGTGGAATATACAGATCTCGGTTTTCTTTCGAAATTGATGAAAGTGAAAGAGGAGGCATGTACTGTGTCAGTAAGAGAAGTTGTATTTGTCATGAATTGCTGATCGAGAACTGAAATGAGATACTTGTATTGGATGGTAAGATTCACGGCAGAGAAATAGAGGCACAAAATTATTCCAAGTGTTGTCAATATTTAATCAGTTTTGAGTACTTTTGCTGTGGTTGAAATTAAATAAATTTTTTTTGGTGCATCCAATGTAAGTACTCATGTAATTCAATACATATTATAAATATGTTTATTCTTTGTTTCTTCTTTAAGGGTTCTGAGGATGTACCAGTGTCTGTGGTTAAGAAACTTCGTTTAATTTCCCATAGTTCTATACAGGAATACCAACAATCATTGGGAGTTTGACATCTGTTATTACTTTTCTTTTTTACTAATTAAACTCTCATGTTTCATTAGTGAACATATATGTATACAATAAGGCTACGGTGCTTGGCACAGCACGTGTTTGGGCGTCAAATCTCACAAATAAACGGCTAAAATTTCAATTTATCATGCTCAATAATTCCTTCATATCAAAATCTCCTAGGATACAAAAAAAAAAATTTTAGTTTTGTAAGTACGTATTTTGGATTTTTGAAAGTGTCATACTTTTATGCATAAATATTGATTATTTTATTACTATTTTGAAGTCATCTTAAAAAATCCGAAACTTGTACATAAAAAAATGCTAGAAGTAGAAATGTTTTGCACCCGAGGAAATTTTGTTATAAAGAAATTATTGAGCACGATAAATCAAAATTTTACCCATCCATTTGTGAGATTTGACACTCAAACACGGAAGGCGTTGTGCTTGGCCAAGCACCATAGCCTTATATGTATATTTCAGTTTTGGTGTTTCTGTGTGAAAACTGGAAATAGAAAGCCATCATGTTTTCTGCATGTTTGAAGGGGAAAAAGAACTTAGTCATCATAACTTGCAGCCTCCATTTTGTTATAAATTACTTATTTGAATTTTTGCAAGAAAAGTAGACTTCTACGCAAGGTATGCATGAGAGATAAAGATGGCTGATGATACATAAAGAGTGCACACTTATCAGATGATTTCAAATTTGATTTGAGACACAAATGACAAATTGGGAAGGTAACATGTCAACTGAAGAAGGGACCAACACTAGAAATTTTCGCAGGCTGAAGAAGGTAACATGTCAGCTCAAGAAGGTGCCGACACTAGCTTGTGGGTGGCGTTACAATCAGTTCAACAAATACTCCAATAGAAATTTTCACAGGCTCATTCAACAGATCAAGTCTACTGATTGGAAGAAGTAGAAAAGTGGGAATCAAATCTAGCAATTCTACGCAAGATAACTTCACATTGATGATGACTTTATGCATTACCCTCTAAATTCTTTTTTGTTCCATCTTTTGTCTGGATTTTGATACAATTTCTCCAAATCGTGCAATTAATTGTGTTAAAAAATAATTGTAAATGATTTTCTCAGCCTTACAGTTTGAGAAGTTATTCTTTGAGGGCTGCACACCAGCAACAAAATGGACAACACCTACCAGTCCCATGCATGTATGGTATGCTATGTTCTGGTAGGCACAATCATATAAATGAATTGGTCCTGGCATACAAATTAGCTACAAGGACAATCATGAACTTCCTATTCTCAGCCTTTATATGCATGCTTCATATCAGAATACAAGGACAATCTTGAAATTCCTATTGTGAAATCAGGAATGAATCTAAATTAGTGGAACACACATTTTCCTCTCTAATTATCACCCCCAAGAAAATAATTCAACAATCGAAATTTCCTATCACAAATTTCCAGCAAATTTTAAAGATCTGGCTTTAGTACGAGCTCATACTGGCCTTCTTATTTTCCCCTAATAGTTCTTTATATACCATTGATTTTATTCAAATTATTGAAAAAGGAGAGAGTACAATAATAAATCTTCAACGCAATGGCACATGGTGCTTACTGGCTGCGATGACTAAGACAAACATACAAGTATGCTTGATGCCAGCACTCTACACTAATGTACATGTTTTCGCTGTATATGACAGAACTGTACACAACACCTAACTAGTACGAATCACAGGGATAAGACTTGATCAGTATTATACTACCCAGTTTTACTTGATGTTAAGGCTTGAGGCCTTCGGCAAAGTATTCATACTAAATTTGACCAATAGCCTAGTTTGTATAGGGTACTAGTAATTCATCCATTAGTTAAGTTAGTACCGGCTATTTGTACTAAATTCCACCACTTAACTTGTTTGTACCTTCAGCAAACATCGCTTGCATGTTTATTATTATTCAGATTCAGATCATAGAGCATTGAACTAAAATGAACTAAAATAGAAAGATAATTTGAACTCCTTCAGCCCTTTTCTTGTCTTCTTTTTCTTACCCTTTTTTTCAATCTGTTGGTTATATGTTCCATTTGTCTTCGTTATGTTTCCCATTTCTTATATGTATCATTAGCTTTATGTTGTACAGTGTATTAGTAGTATCATTTTTATCAGTAACTACAATATCATAGTATCAATTTGACTAGTCAACCTAAATTAGCAGCAGACTGATTTTCTGTTACAGTGTTACACCTAAACCGTACATTACCAGCATATGTATTGTTGATTGCGTTCAAAATCCCATCATTTTCCAAAAATATCTCTTCCACTATTTCAAATATTCAAGATACACTGAGCACTGAGTCCGACCCATGATAACAGATGAATAGACAGTTCCCCTTTTGCATATGATATAAACATTCTAGAATGGGAGATAGTGCAACGGTATTTTAAACAGTAAATACAAGTGGTACGTACACACTTAATTACTATTAACATAACAAATTAATATTTCTTACCCAGCAACAGCTGATCTCATGTCTACCACGCACGTTAAATAGACTATGAGCTACGCTGACATGATAATATTACCATTAGTTGGTTTCTGGTACAGAGTAATGAGAGGCTGGTACATAGGGGATGGTCACGTGAAACCTGCTGGATCTAATGCCAATAAGCAATAGGTTCCATAATACGTACTATAGAGGTAAATGAATTGAGAAAATGTTGACCTGATCGAAGCACAACGTTGCCCGGTGTTTTTTTTTTTCCATGAAGATATCTACTTGGGAAATTAGTCGAACACCTTGTAGGCATATTGCATACGACAAAAAAGATGCAATGATGGGAAGATAGGAGGATCTGAGCGTGTGAAGAACAGGTCAAAGCAGCAGCTAGGAGAAAGATATAGATGATGATTAGAGCAACCAAATTGTGAGACGGTACGCCGCAACACTATCTCGCGATCAAATAAACAGAGAGGTGCGGCTCCATTTTAGGAGTAGAGAGGAGGTGGAGAAACGATAATTTAGGGATGAAAAGTTTTGGGTTTAGTCAATTTCAACTTTCTTTTCTTTTTCCGGGGAGAAGTCGGATCATAATTGTCTGATGAAATGTTGATATTTGAGAGAATAACATCTTTTTTTTCTTGGAAGCGACTGACCAACACAACTATTTTAAGGGAAGGGATTTTCTGTCGCACAGGATGTTCATGATTTTCTGCGTCCAAGACTGCGGACGACTCAGATTTAATTAAAGAAGTCTGATATTACAAAGTTTAGTTTGCACGAATTTCAATGCAAATCAAAGACTGAGATTTATCTCGCAGCACGCACAGTGTTTGTATTGCGGGTAGAAGATCTGATTTGTATTTTAAGTTTCTATTTCTGAAACAAAATATTGACCCCGGGCGCAAAAATAGAAATAAAAATCCGTACGGAGAAATATGACAATTAAATGTTTATATTTTTTCTATAGATGTGTTTATTTTTTCTATCAGTTGTTTATATTAATATATATATTTACATTTTTTATCAGCAGTTTATATTTCCGTATCAAATTAATATTTATCATAAGGTAAGAATGAGCTCTTCGTATGCGAGGTCGCGGGTTTGACCGTTTGAGACCTCGTTAGAAAAACTTTAATTATTTAATTTGATGATCCTCATTTTTATCAAAAAAAATATATGTGTTGTTTTAAGATGCTCATACTTCTAAAAGATTAAACCAATAACAGAAATATGAAACAAAAAAATGTTACAAACATCTTTATTAAACACAAAACTTCCAATATAAAAATATATGTCCCAATCAATTATGCCAAAACTTCTACAAACATCTATTCATCAATTACAACAAAATAATCTACTTATACGAACTGATAGATTACTTTTTCAACAAATTCACAAATAAAATATCGTTTTTCTTGGCTACAAATAAAATACGAATGAGACTTCTGACATTGCTAGCAAAAACACTGTGCTTGCTGTGCAGCAAATTTCAATATTTGATTTGCATCGAGATTCGTGCAAGCTAAACCTTATAACATCCGACTTCCCCAAATCAAATCTGAATCGTCCGTAGCTGCTGCGCGGCAGAAGAACAGCTTCCGTTGTTAATTGATGAAAGACGAACCTTGTTAGAGTAGATAATTTTTTATTTGATAAACCAGGCTAATATATGTATGTCTCAATAATTTTCCTGAAATTCAGACTTTACAATCATAATTTATTAAAAATTAAAAGATGTGGTCTCGTTCAATAAAACTTTTATATATAATAAAGAATACTGAATTTGCATTAGTCCCATGAGTTTATGTGAGAATGAATCAATCTTCCATTACAAAAAAGAAAAAAAAAATGAGGGAATGAATCAATCTTTGACTAATTCTATGGAAGGCCGGAAGTCAAATAAATAAGAAAAGAAAATTATTTATGAATGCATTACACCTTTGCAAAGTATGCTTGCTGCGCATCAATTCTTAGAAAATGTAATTAAGGAATTATAAATTCAATTCCAAATTATTTTGTAACTAAAATAGTAACTCTCATTTATCCAAGTAAATAAATTAAGTGCGTATGTATTATTTGTCAGTGACATCGCTTTGCATAAAAATTGATGCAAACTAAAATTTGTTGGGAAAAAATATTTTCAGTCCTCATGAACAAATCATTCAAATGCGAACTAGATTTGTCTTTTTTCCGATAAAAAAAAACAAAGATTTGTTTTTATTCAAATGTAGTAGTCTTTATACTATTGGACTTGATTCATTATAATAAATATTGAGTGTCAAGTTTTCATTTCTCAAACATGAAGTATTTATTTGTAATTTTCTTGTTAATTATATACTGCAATGAATACTATATCATAGAAGTTCTTATAATTAACATTCGAAGTCTTTATACTTTTGACAGTCTTCATTTCTCAGAGAATGTACACATAATAATTTTTTGGCAGTTTCTATTTTAACATGAAAGTCTTTATATTAAATGTTAGAAGTCTTTATACTGTATCGCGTACTATTTGTCGCATAGCGGAGGATGCGAGAGAGGAATAGGAAGTGGGGATGATATATTAACTCTAATTAATCAAGCACTCTTTCCCGAGCGAAAAAATATATAAACTCTGTGATAAATGAAATTTGAACAAATTTTCTTGAGTAATGTTTAGCAAAAATCAAATTGTTACATCATTGATCGATAGATAATATTTTTATTTTTAAAATACTTCTATATGAAAAAATGTTGTTCAATGAAAAGAGTTATTAAATAAATACTTGTTACATCAAAATGATCAATGGATATATTAATAATAACAAACAGGAGAAGGTCAAAAATCTACCAATTCAAATAGCTAAAATATTATCAGACACAGCTATCATCCATATATAGATAAGAAACTTCATGAAGTTGTTTTCTATATGTCAAATTTCTAGGTTTTCTATGATGGGTTACAGCTTCTTTCATTATATTTGTTAAACTCTGATCTGTAATTTTTTAGTTATATTTTTTAACGTATCGTAAATGAGACTGAGTTCCTCAACAAAACATGGATTTTATCATTTTATGCATGTAAACGCAAAATAAATAAATATTGATATCCTATCCAACACACATATAGCCCCATTTATTAAGTCTTATAGAACTCGTGGGAACAAACCTGACCAAATAACAAGCATTTAAAAAAAATCAACCTGTTAGAATGCATTCCAGTAAAATATCTTAACCCCGCAGTAACTACTGGCCTCAATTATTTAACAGTAGAAAAAAGAGTTTATATCGATTATTCTAAGGTTGTTTGTGTAATAAATAACATAATCACTTCTCTGACTAAGTAAAGAACTACTGGCCAATATAACAGACATCCTCAACTTAGGTATTATATAGGTTTAATTTTGAATACGGCAACGAGTATTATATACGTACTAACATGATATAAATGATACATCTATTGAAATCTCCTGTAAAGAAACAATTAATGGCAAAGCTTCCATTGTTCTTCTATTTTGTAGCTTTTGCTTCATTAATCCAACTTGCCCGTTGCGAATCAAGTAAGATTCACATCTTTCTCTTACACTCTCTCTTGTTAGATACTTCTTAAAATTGTGTTTGTTGATACTACATGACTTCAGTATATATTGTCATAGCTTTTGAAATTGATATTCTTTACTAAAGAGAGTAATTTATGTTATCTTTGTGCAATCTGCATGACAAATGGAGTTTGTAATTTTGTAGTATATACATGAATAACAGCTTGGTTGGAAAATGCTGTTATATGTAAAGCAAACCAAAAGTTCCATGCATCAACCGATGAAGTTCAATTATGTACTGATGAATGCAAAAGAACTGTATAATTTTGAACTTTATTTCAAAATAGTTGGATAATTCGAAGTTTGATGCCTGTTTTTCAATTTTGAATGTCTCTAAAATTTTCTGTGCCACCAATAAAAAAATGAAAATGAACTGCAGTAGACAATACAAAATCCCAATTTCTAAGTCAAAAAATATATTTTTGACCTTTTCATAACCCCATTAATTATGCTAATAGATGCATTCTATTAATGTATTTTTTTTTCAATTTTCCTCTATCTATGTTGATTGATTTACATCTGAACCACAGACAGCACATTATGGGCAAACCAACTCATTAATGAAAACCAAACTCTACTGTCTCCCAATACCCTATTTGCATTGGGCTTTTTCACCCCTGAAAATTCCACAAATCAATACTTGGGGATTTGGTACACACATCCAAACAGAACAATTGTTTGGGTTGCCAATGCTGATAACCCAATCAGTGGAGGCAACGGCAGCCTACACCTTACTCAAGAGGGGGTCCTTGTACTTCAAAACAGCACTGAAGGCACAGTTTGGTTCAGGGGTAGACAAACTACCAACGCTTTACCGGTAGCCATCCTGCTCGACTCGGGAACACTTGTCATAAATGATACAACAACAGGAAAATACTTGTGGCAAAGTGGCTATGACTTATCCAACACTTTGTTGCCTCAAGCATACCTCGGGTACATTATGCTCGCAAATGTTGATATACAAATGCAACTCACTTCATGGAAGAGCGAAACTGATCCTTCCCCAGGGAGTTATGTATACATGTTAGATCCCAGAAGACTGTTCGAACTTGTTATAGTATTTGGAGGTATGATTACTTTTCGCACAGGCCCTTGGAATGGTTCTCACTGGAACGGCATTCCTCAACTAGGTGATGACAGTTCAGTAGCATTCAACATCAAGCAGTCTGATGGCGGTGCCTATTTTTATTATTATCCACTCAAATATGGTTATATATTTCGCTTGGTTATGAACTCAACTGGGAACTTAAGTTTTTTCCGCAGTAACCAAACAAGTAACTTAACTAGCGATTGGGAACAATTTCAACAAATTCCACCAGAAAACAGCGGAAAATACGCATTATGTGGGCCTTATGGCACATCTGATGGTACTAAATGTGCATGCCCTGATGCATTCATACCCAAATCTTCAACTGATTGGAAGAGTGGGATTTTTTCTCAAGGCTGTGTGAGAGCTGAACCTTTCCAATGCACAACTGCTACAAGATTTGTGAATGTAACAAATGTCAAGTTGCCGGATACCATTAATGCCAAAGCAAATAGCAGTATACTCAATTTCGAGGGTTGCACAAAGTGGTGCTTGACAAATTGTTCCTGCATAGCCGTTGCCATTGTGGGTTCTCAAGGCTGTGTGGGTTGGTTTGGTGAACTAACAGATACAGTGAAGCTAGTAAATGGTAAAGGTGACGATTTATACATACGTGTTGCTGGTCCGATGCCTCCACCACCACCTTCACCGGTGGCCCCAGCTCCAGGTATTGCTACAACTCAATAGCATTTCATGTTACAATATATGAACACTCTATCACCAACTCCTTCTAGCTTTTAACTTTTTATTTGTAACTAAGCTCTTAATCTTTTCTTGTAGAAATGACACCCAAGAATGGCCAGTTTAACACTTCTGTTTAAATTAACATATCCACGGATGATTAGAGAGTCAATGTAAAATATAGGGGAAAAAAGTAACCTACCAGAAAATTTAGTGCCAGTGTGAAAATATAGCAAAAACAACTAAATCAATTTTTTGAAGTCTATGATTTTATAAATTTTGCTTAGGATTACTCCCAAACAATTGGATTTCTCTGACCAGTCACTTATTTCCTTCTTTCCAGAGTCCACAAAGAAGAAAGTTACAAAGATAATTGCATATGCAGCAATGCCGGCAGCCATTGCCGCATGTTTGTTATTTGCAGTAATTTGCATGCAATGCTGTAGATGGAGAAGAGAAAAAATTGTCAGATTCCCACCACCAAACACCAGTATGTTTTGCATGTTGCACCAGAATAATTCTCTAAACATGTCTCGTTCAAGGGAATTTATGGCGTGATTATTAAATTATTTTACATTTCATAACTTCGCAGAAATTAATCTTGGGGATGATGAGCTGACAATATTTGACTTCAGTACCTTAAAGTCTGCCACTAATAACTTTAGTGAGAGAAACAAGCTTGGAGGTGGTCAATTTGGAATGGTTTACAAGGTACTAATAGCAACAAGTTTTCTCTGTGTTTTAAAAATTTTCTATCTTAATGTTAAATGGTTTCATATCTATATTATTTGTATGTAATTCACTCATTGTATAATATTATAAATATGAGCAATAAAAATGTCAAATTAGAACAGTGGTCAGGTGATCCTTTTGCATCAGATTTATGAATTTGTCATACAATTTTTCATTTTAATACAAAGCAAACATTTGTTTGGTTTAACATCTTCAGGGGGTATTAAGTAATGGTGAAGAGATCGCCGTAAAGCGACTTGCAAGAAACTCAAGGGAAGGAATTGAAAATCCAAAGAAAGAGGTGACTTTACTTGCAAGGCTAAGACATCCAAATCTTGTAAAGCTACTTGGTTTTTGTTTTCAAGACGAAGAAATGCTACTTTGCTATGAATATATGCCAAATAGAAGCCTTGATCAACTACTGTTTGGTACCACAATTTTCTCTGTTTGTCTATTCATTTTATATAGTTGGTTTCCTGAAACTGTTTTGTGGCCACAAAAGGAAATTATATATATTTCCATTATTTATACATTTTGCATTCTAAAATGTTTTCTATTAGGGAATCTTGAAAATCAACATACACCGCTAGATTGGGGAATGAGGTACAGTATCTTAGAAAGGATTACTGCGGGTCTACTGTATCTACATGAGGATAGTGGACGTGCAGTTATTCATTGTGAAATAAAGCCAAGTAACATACTTCTTGACGAGAATATGGTACCCAAGATCTCTGATTTTGGTCTCTCACAGCTCTTTGATCAAGATGGATTTTTTGTAAAGCTTTGCATGGTAACTAGCTGGTAAGTTCAGAATAACTCCTCAACTACATATAATTCAATTTCTTCTTTCTTTCTTAAATATACCTTGACATGTTGCATCTATTTATCTCTTATTTTTTATTTTACTTTCTTCTTCTGCAGCGGGCACAGGGCACCCGAACTGAAAAAGAAGATGCTCTCAACTTCCGCCGATGTATACAGCTTCGGAGTTCTAATTTTGGAGTTGGTTACAGGCCAAAGGAATAACTCCTTTCCTTCCGGCCTCATAGCTCATGTAAGTATTCATATCACCTGCTTAAAAAACTCTAGTACCAGTGCCAAAAAGGAATCCATAAAATTGCGGTTACTAATTTACTACAGGTGTTACAATACTGGGAAGAAGGGAATCTGAAAGACCTAATAGACCCAAAACTGAAGAAACCGTTCCCTGTTAATGAAATAGAAAGATGCATCAACATAGCACTCATGTGCTTGCTCGAGCAACCCAAAATGCGCCCCAAAATGCGTGATATAAACCACATGCTAACAAACATGCAGGCCCCACTTCCAAATCTCCCACACAATTGTTCATATTGGGGATTAATGGTAATGGATTCCTCGACGACCTTTGAAGATATCAGTCTCTTATAAGCTCTCTTCTTATATTTGAAAAATATTCTTTTCTCCAAAAACTTGTAAATTTATGAGGTTATTTATTTATTTTTACAAAGATCCCAAAGTGATCCGACCTTTCTCCGGACCCCGCGCAAGCTGGAGCTACTTGCACCGGGCTGCCCTTATTTATTTATTTATATTGGGAATGCTTTTTTTAGAAACTTTTTGATATAATGCTTGTTCCAGAATTTGTTGGCTGACAGGAAAGTGTTTCTTCTCTTAGATAATATTTGTATAGTAAGTTAAAAGAAAATGTAAGCAATGTCAAAGTGTCATTAATTCGCCTCTCAGGTTGGTTTAACCCAATTCTTTCTATTTTTCTTTGAATTTTGAACTCGTAATTAGCAGACTACATTACTATTTATATTTGCTTATAATAATCCTGTTATTTATTTATTTTCATATTGGCCATTGAAGGGTTTCTTCATTGTGCCACTTTTTATAAAAAAAAAACTAGAGGTGGAAACACAAACCAACTAAAAAGCAAATCTGATACTGGTACGAACTGGTACAGGTGTTTTACCAGTTTAGGGAAAAGAACAATAGTCCAAAAAATATATGCAAGAGCAAGAATAGGTAACAATCCGGCCAACTATAGCATATAAGAAGCAAGTCCCCAAAAACAAATCGAGCCACTATGCCTGATTCAGCGCGAGGGTATTTATCACAAAACACCGCCTCAGGTTGAAGTTGGTATTGACTTCTTTGCTCAAAAAAAGTAAATAGGGGAACAAGAAATACCATGAATGTAAGAAGAATCATGACCTAGCGCGAGATTGCTCACGACGACCACCTCATCTCCTCCTCAACTTTCAGCCACGAGCCACAGTTCTTATTTTCTATTAAGTAACAGCTGATAAGGGAAAGGAAAAACTAAAGGATGACAAGAGAGAATCAGCAATGGAAGCTTAGGTTACATCCTCCAGCGGTGACTGGCGAAAAGATGGGAATTGAAAGCAATACGAGCAAGCATACCCTTGATCCGTTGATCGGATCCAATTCGTTCCCGTGTTGATCGAATCCATGTAATAGCCTCAATTTGGCAATTACAAGAAATTGAAAGAAAGAAAGAAACAGGAAATAGACTACAAAATTGGAATTTTAATAAGAATTTATTTAACTGAAATTGACAATTACATACGAGATTAAAATTTACTTCTGCCGAACGAATGAGATAGATGGCAATTTTTAGTGTAATTCAGTAACTTGTAAGTCTGATACAGCAAATGAATTTGAATAAAAGCTCGAATTCAGTAAGTCTGATGAATTCAGTAACCAGTACATACGAGACTAAACCGAATTTGAAGGAATTGGAAATAATAATTGGGATTTTTTTTTTTTTAGGGAAAGAAGGGGGTAATATCCCCCAATTTCCATTAAGTGATGAATGTTTGCAGTTTATGTACATGGGGTGTAAATTAAAAATTAAACAACTAACTACTCACTACGAAGTACTAAGAAGAGAAAATAATATCACAAAAAGATAAAAAAGAAGACTTCAGCTTCCGATATGAGACCGGGATTTCTCTTAGCTATGTGAGCGGTTTTGATCTTGTCACTCGACATTTGGAAACCAGTTTGTTACGTCGGAAAGGACTTCGAGGCCTGTTGCAGTATGATCCTGCAATTTTTCGGAGATCACTCTCCTGCATCTTTCCCGCCGTAGTACGAATTTTGCGGCAATTTCCATCCTCGCCCAATGTGTGAGGTGATGATGTAGTAGATCTGATGGATTGTGACCCATGTAAATTTGTACCAGGTGTTGGGGACGATTATGCTTTGGGAGATGTAGGATCTGACAGCTTTTGCATATGTGCAGGAAATGAATATGTGATCAGCGGTTTCGCTATCCGCTCTGCACATTAGGCAAATATTTGGTAACGTCCATCCTCTTCGGGTTAAGTTGTCTACTGTGTTGAGTCTGTTTCGGAGCATCAGCCATGTAAATATTTGAACTCGTGGTGGTGCTGGGATGGCCCATATGCTGGGAACATATGATCCGATCAGTAGAGCATTAGTGAGGAACTTGTATGCTGATTTTGCTGAGTAGAGGCCCGTGGCTGATCTAATCCATGTCGTTACGCTGTGTACCGTTGTTGTGCACGCTTGAAAGTGTCGCATTAGTTTGGCAATGTCAGTCCAAAAAGGTGTTGTGCTTGCGGTGTTCCAAGGTGCCATGGTTCCCCTGTTGAATATTGATACAAAAAATCAGAATCCGAAATTCCAGATTCAGAGATCTGGATGCAACATGTTGTGTTCTATTTTTAGGCGTGTAGTGGAGTTAGTTGTTGCCTTATTTACTATGGGCAGAATTAGAACATGTAGTGGGGTTAGTTGTTCTATTTTTAGATAAATCCTGAGATGTGGTATGTGTCTAAGTTTAGTCTATTAGTTGTGTTATAAATTCAGAAGTTGTAATCAGTTTTTAATAAGAAGAAACAGAGTTTTATTTTCTGCAGAAACTCTTTGTCTGTTTTTTTTGTTTATCTTGCGTTAAAAACCATCATTTGGTATCAGAGCCAGGTTGATTCAATGGCGGAAGTAGGTAACAGCACAACCATCAGCATGTCCAGTCAGACGGTACCTCTGTTCAAGGGGGAGAGTTACGAATTTTGGAGCATTAAGAAGAGAACTATGCTGAAATCTCAAGGCTTGTGGGAGCTAGCAGACAAGGGTTTACCGAATCCTGATCCGACACCAATCGAGACAGCCAAGCGAGATGCCAAGGCGCTCTTCTTCATTCAGCAAGCCGTCCACGAATCGGTGTTTGCGAAGATTGCAGCAGCAGAAACAGCAAATCAGGCCTGGTCTACTCTGAAAACCGCATTTCAGGGAAGTTCCAAGGTAGTAGCTATCAAGTTGCAAGGCTTGAGACAAGAGTTTGAGACTTTGAGCATGAAACAAGAAACAAGGCGAGTCGGTTCAATCCTTCTTCACGCAAGTTTCAACAATAGTCAATCAAATCCGAAGCTGTGGAGAAGATCTTCCAGAAAAAACGGTGGTATTGAAGGTGCTGCGCAGCCTAACAACAAAGTTTGATCATGTGGTGGCAGCGATCGAAGAATCCAAAGATCTGTCCACCTACACGTTTGATGAGTTGATGGGATCACTGCAGGTCCATGAAGTTCGTCTCAATCGATCAGAAGTGAAGGACGACAACAAAGCTTTATATACCAAGAGCAATTCCTCAAGAAACCAACAGCAAGGCAGAGGTAGAGGCCAAGGCAACAGCAGCGGTCGAAGCTATCAAGGCGGCAGAGGCAGAGGCAAGCCAAGTTACAATCAACCGCACTCTAATCAACCGAAGAAAGATGTAGAATGCTACTATTGTCACAAGAAAGGGCATATGCAAGCCGACTGCTACAAGAAACAAAGAGAAGAAGGTCAAGACGTGGAGTGCTATTACTGCCACAAGATGGGTCATATGCAGGCCGATTGCTACAAGAAGAAAAGAGAGGAAGGACAAGCAAGTTTTGTTGAAGAGAAGGCACAAAACAATGAAGCACGGTTGTTCATGGCCAAAACCAATGAAGAATCAGATGCAAGTCAAGTCTGGATTTTGGACAGCGGGTGCTCAAACCATATGACGGGTTTCAAACATCTATTTGATAAATTAGATGAGTCATATAAGAAGGTGGTAAAGCTTGGTGACGATAAAGAGATTCATGTTGAAGGAAAAGGGAGAATAGCCGTGCAGACCAGCAGTCACAATATACGGATTCTACATGATGTGTACTATATTCCTCAATTGTCCCACAACCTACTCAGCATCGGTCAGATGATGGACAGCGGGTGTACCATCAAGTTTGAAGGCGACAATTGCAGAATTGTAGATGCAGCCATGGATCAGACGATGGCAACAATCAAGAAGACACAAAACAATTTGTTCCCTTTGGAGATAGCCAAGGTGAAAGACAAGGCACTTGCAGCCAAGGAGATTAGTTCAAGCGAGCTATGGCATTTGAGGTATGGTCATCTACACATGAATGGTTTGAAATTGTTGAATCAAAAGAAAATGGTAAATGGGTTACCCGAAATTGGTGAAATCGGGTTATGTGAAGGATGTGTGTTTGGCAAACAATCGAAATTGCCATTTCCAAAAGATCAATCGATGCGTGCAACCAAGGTACTCGAGTTGGTGCATACTGATTTGTGCGGGCCTATGAAGGTTGAATCCATGGGAGGAAGCAAGTATTTCATGTTATTTATCGATGATTACAGCAGGATGACATGGGTATACTTTCTTAGCTATAAAAGTGAAGCATTTGGGTTGTTCAAAAGGTTCAAAGCCATGGCAGAGACGCAAACAGGGGCTAAGCTGAAAGCTCTAAGATCGAATCGTGGTGGTGAGTTTCAATCAAAGGAATTCAAGCAGTTTTGTGAGAAAGAAGGGGTGCTACAGCAGCTGACCACTCCATACACACCCGAGCAAAACGGTGTAGCTGAACGCAAGAACCGCACTGTTGTAGAACTAGCTAGAAGTATGCTAAAATCTAAAGGTATGCCGAATAATTTTTGGGCTGAAGCCGTAGCAACCGTTGTTTATTTATTGAACTTGTCTCCAACTAAAGCGGTGATGAACAAAACTCCTTTTGAGGCTTGGTTTGAGAGAAAACCTGGAGTTGGACACTTGAAAGTGTTTGGTTGTATTGCATATACCTTAATACCCTCACAAAAGAGAACTAAACTGGACTCAAAATCTGAAAAATGTGTGTTCATTGGATATTGCATACAATCTAAGGGTTATAGGTTGTTTAATCCGGTGACAAAGAAGATTATAGTCGGTAGAAATATCATGTTTGATGAGAATGCTAGTTGGAGCTGGTCTATGGTGGAAAACAACACACCTATAGCTGAAATAGAAGAAGAAGAAGACAGCGAGCAGCCCCAATTTGAAACAAGCAGTGAGCAGCCTCAAAACGAAGACATATCAACACCATTACGAGTTTATACAAGAAGAAACAACCAAACGCCACAGCAAAAGACCAAGACTTTGCAAGAGCTGTATGAAACTACACAAGTTCTTTTTGTTGCCGAACCCACAACCTATGAAGAGGCCACAGAAAAGGAGGAATGGCGCAAAGCAATGCAAGAAGAAATACATGCAATCGAGAAGAACAATACTTGGGAATTGGTGAAGTGTCTCGAAGGTAAAAATGTTATTGGTTTAAAATGGGTTTTCAAAACTAAATTTGGTGCAGATGGGAGTGTTCAAAAGCTCAAAGAGAGACTTGTGGCAAAGGGTTATGCACAAGAATATGGTATAGATTATGAAGAAACATTTTCGCCGGTTGCAAGGTTTGAAACGGTGAGATTGTTGTTAGCTTTGGCAGCTCAAATGAAAAGGGTTGTGTATCAATTTGATGTCAAATCAGCCTTTCTCAATGGAGAGTTGAGTGAGAAAGTTTATGTAGAGCAACCAAGAGGATTTGAAGTGAAAGGCAAGGAGAGTTTTGTGTATAAACTAACAAAGGCTTTGTATGGTTTGAAACAAGCACCAAGGGCTTGGTATAGCAAGATTGATTCATACTTTATCAATTCGGGTTTTGAAAGGAGCAAGAGTGAACCCAATTTGTATGTTAAAAAGGGTGGAAAAGAAGATTTATTGATTGTGTGTTTATATGTAGATGATATGATCTATATGGGCACAAATGAAAGATTGTTGAATGAATTTCGAGCTAGCATGAAAAGGGAGTTTGAAATGACAGATTTGGGATTGTTGCATTACTTTCTTGGTTTAGAAGTAGAACAAGAGGAAGGAAGCATCTTTGTGTCACAAAGGAAGTATGCATGTGATTTGCTAAAGAAGTTTGGGATTAAAGAAAGCAAAATCGCATCAACACCTATGAATGTGAATGAAAAATTAACAAAGGAAGATGGCTCAGGTTCAGCCGATGCAACTAACTACAGAAGCCTAATTGGAGGATTGATGTATTTGACTCACACAAGGCCGGAGATTTCCTATGCAGTTGGAGTGGTCTCAAGGCACATGCAAAACCAAACAAAGCATCACTTTGGAACAGCCAAAAGAATTTTGAATTATATTGCAGGTACAGCAGACTATGGTTTATGGTATGGGAGCTCGAAGAACTTCAATCTGATCGGCTATAGTGACAGTGATTGGGCAGGATGTGCAGAAGATCTAAAGAGCACATCAGGGCACGTGTTTACTCTCGGCACTAGTGCAGTTTCATGGAGTTCAAAGAAGCAAGCAAACGTGGCGTTATCAACCTCTGAGGCAGAATATTCAGCAGTCAGTTCAGTGGCATGTCAAGCAGTTTGGATGAGGCGTATACTTGCTGATTTTGAGCAGGAGCAGCAGCAGCCTACAGTGATATTCTGTGACAACCAATCAGCAATAGCAATGACGCAAAATCCAGCATTTCATAGGAGGACAAAGCATATTGACATACGTGTTCATTTCATTTGTGACCTTGTAACAAATGGTGATGTTGAGATCAGATATGTCAATACAGACAAGCAGGTAGCAGACATTCTTACGAAGGCATTGGCACGAAGCAAATTTGAACAATTTCGATCAGCACTTGGAGTTGGTGATTTTGTATCAAGGGGGAGTGTTGAATATTGATACAAAAAATCAAAATCCGAAATTCCAGATTCAGAGATCTGGATGCAACATGTTGTGTTCTATTTTTAGGCGTGTAGTGGAGTTAGTTGTTGCCTTATTTACTATGGGCAGAATTAGAACATGTAGTGGGGTTAGTTGTTCTATTTTTAGATAAATCCTGAGATGTGGTATGTGTCTAAGTTTAGTCTATTAGTTGTGTTATAAATTCAGAAGTTGTAATCAGTTTTTAATAAGAAGAAACAGAGTTTTATTTTCTGCAGAAACTCTTTGTCTGTTTTTTTTGTTTATCTTGCGTTAAAAACCATCATCCCCTTTGCTAGCACCGCCATGGGTCAGTCTCCGTGGACCATCTGAATGGCCATCTTAGAAGCAAGCTAATATTTGTTAGGCTTAGATCTCTTATGGCCAATCCTCAATGTACCTTTCGCTTTGTGACGCTGGTCCAGGCTATCATGTTGAGACTGTTACGCTATAGAGAGGTGTCTATGTGGCCGTGTCAGAGAAAATTGCGCCTGATCTTGTCCAACTCCTTAATGACAGCTTTCAGTAGCAAGAAGATCATCATGTAGTATGTAAGTATTGCAGTGAGAACCGCATTGCACAACGTCAATCTACCTCCAATTGACACCAAGGATGCTTTCCATCCCGTCAATTTTTGCCTCATTTTGTCTATTAATCCTCTATAATAAGCCTTTGTGAGTCGTTTGTCTTTTAGCGGGAGGCCCAAATATTTAATTGGGAATGATGCCGCTTTGCAAGGTAGGATAGCAGCCAATCTGTTGGTGAGAGTATTATCTACTATTGTGATGAGAAGTTTGCTTTTGTCTAAATTGATGGCCTATCCGGATACCTCTGTGAATATACTGAGAAGTAGTTTTAACAGTTTGACTTGATGTTCTGTCGGTTGAAGGATGAGCAGGGTGTCATCGGCATATGAGAGGCAGCATTCGCAAGTTTGGGAGATCAATTGAATGAAATTATGGGATGATAGTTGCTTGAGCCAGGTAGGGAGGAAATCAGCAGCGAGTATGAACAACAATGGGGCTATTGGGTCTTCCTGCCTGACTCCTCGTCTTAGTGTAATTGGTTTCCCTGTCACTGAGTTAACGATGACCCTGGAGGAACCCGGTAAGATCAGATATTGGATCCAAAATTGCAATTTTGGTGGGAATCGCTTAGCTTTGAGAACTTGTAGTAAAAATTCCCAACTTACCGTATTGAATGCTTTCTGAATGTCAATTTTGAGTATAGCAACTTGTGTCTTTTAAGCGGTAGCTTCGTGTACGATTTCCTGTGCATGGAGAAACCCTATAGGATGTTTCTACCTTTAATGAATGATGTCTGCATTGGAGAAGCTACCTTTTGAATGGATGACTGTAGCTGGTCGCGAGGAGCTTCAAATTTTTTTTTTGAATGGTGTTGATCAGGCTAATAGGTCGGTAGTCCGCCGGGGTTTCTGGAGTTGGTTTTTTGGGTAACAGAGCAATATATGAGTCGTTCAGTGGAGACATGGTCGTTTGGGGATTTGGCATGATGTGCCTAAACATTTGCAGGAGATTTGGAGCAAGTAGTGAGTAGAATTTTTTGTAGAATTTCGAAGTGAATCTGTTCGATCCCGGTGCCTTATTTGCTCCCAGAGATGTTATAGCTTGTTTTAGTTCTTCTTTTGAGATATCAAGTACCAGTGCTGCAGAGTCCTCGCTGTGTATCTGGTGGAACATCCCTTCCATGTTGAATGGCTGGTTTATGGGGATTGTCGTCCCCATAAGGTGGCAAAAGTGTGTGAAAAAGATACGAGATTTGTCTCTTTCTGTCGCGACAGTCTGTCCTTCCCCGATCACCGTCTGAATCCAGTTTCCTCGCTTTTGTGTTGATGCCACCGCATGGAAATACCTGGTGTTTTTGTCTCCATGTTTTATCCATTTTCTCTTTGCTCTTTGACGCCAAATTTGTTCCTCGTCGTTGTGTAGGTGCTTCAGTTGTTCCCTGACAAGAGTTTTGGTTAGTTTTTCGAGTGTAGCGAGCAGTCGACGCTCACTCGTGTTGTCCAGCCAGCCGAGTGCTTCATGGCAGACTGCTATCTGAGCCTTGATGTTTCCAACATTCTCATTTGCCCAACCTCGTATTTCTTTCCTCATTGTGGTCAGCTTGCACGCCAAGTCGAGTGGATTTGATGCAGCCGGTTGTTTGCCCCATGCTTGAGTCACCATTTCTGCAAAGCCTGGTTTGGATAGCCAGAAGTTCTCAAAATGAAAGGTATTTGGGAATGGGAAGGAAGTCTTATATGTGCAGAGGATCGAGCAATGGTCGGATATAGTTGTTGGTAGTGCTAGTTGTTTGGAGTTGGGGTATTTGGTGCTCCACTCAACGTTGATCAGGAATCTGTCGAGTTGCACAAAGGTCGAGGCTGGTCTTTCATTAGACCATGTGAATTGTCTGCCTTGGAGATGGATGTCTATAAGGCTCAAGCTGTGGATAAGCTGTGTAAATTGGGGGTTGGGGCTTCTGGTTTGGTTTGATCGGTCAGTTGTGCAAAGAGTTTGGTTGAAATCCTCGAATACTATCCACGGTATTTGCTAAGTTGGTTTGTCGTCATGAAGATCAGAGAAGAAAGCCGCATGCAATTGGCTGTTGCATTGTCCATAGACTCCCGTTAGTTTGGTGTTTGAGATGTGAGAAGCAGTGCGGGTGTAAATTGCCGAATTCCATGCAAGGAGGATGCCTCCCGCTGTTCGACTGGCTGGTAGGAATAAGAATTCATCTAGCTGTCAGCCAACAATCTGTTTTACAATAAACCCATCCATAGACCTCAGTTTTGTTTCCTGTAGGCAGATGACATCCGATTTGTGTTGTGTAATCATCCCCTTGACCTGTATCCTTTTGTTTGGGTCGTTGAGTCCTCTTACATTCCAAGACATGATGGAGTATAATTGGGATTTGAATAAAAGCTTTTTTGAATTTCAAAGTCTGATACAGCAAATGAATAAGAAAGATAAATGTTTGTAAGAGGAATTAATACAAAAATCTCATTAAGCTAAACTACTCCAGCCTTTATTTTATATAGGCTGTTACAATTTTGAATTAAGAATAAAAGAAAATGAAAATAATCTCAAGCAGACAACAGTTGTTGTTTCTCTGACTCTTTAACTGAATTTAGCTACCGTATAAACCAACTCGTAGCATCTTCTCTAGTTTAGATGATCGTTTTTGTCTCCATTACTCACAAGGTGCCAGGTGCTTGCAGAACCATGTAAAGGATAGAGTGTTTTCATCTGATTCTGCATTAGCCCAATTGACGGCCCAAATGTCGTTTCCTTTTGAAGACCCAGTGGAGTTTCAACTATTTTCTCCTTCAGACTGTTACTCTCCCTAATGGTCAAGTTCAGCATTTGAACATCTGACAATACTCCCCTCTCCAAATTTGACTTGTCCTTAAGTCGAAAGTTAGGAAATTGGCCATGAATGGTGTCGTATGCTTCCCAGGTGGCATCCTCATTAGCAAAACCCGACCACTTGACCAAAAGCTCATGAACAGTCACATTATTCTTCTTAACTGATCATCTGCCCAAAATAGCCACTGGTTCAATTCTGAGGCGACATTCTGGTCCAAGGAGTGGCAATTGAGGTTGAAGTTCATGTTTGGTACCCATCTTTTTCTTCAATTGCAAGACATGAAACACAGGGTTGTATCATAGAACCTGGGAAGGTTCAATTTATAAGCTGCAGAACCAAATTTCTGCAAAATTTCAAAAGGACCATAATAGCGTGGTCAGCATCTGACAACTGCCCTTTTTGAGTATAGTGATCTGTTTGTAAGGTTGCAAGCGTAAGTACATCCAATCTACCACACCGAAATGCATTTCACATCTATTCTTATCAGCATAGTGTTTCATACGTTGTTGTGCCTGATGTAATTGTGATCTAAGGGTCTTCATAGCTTCATGCCTATCCTTCAATACTGCCTGAATAGTCGAGTTGTTGCTTCAAGGAAAATCACCAAGAGGTAATTGAGGGGAAAGGTAGCCATATAGTGCCTCAAAGGGAGTGGTTTTGAGAGAGGTGTGAAAATTGGTGTTGTACCACCATTCTGCTAAGGGAACCCATTTGACCCAATGTTTTGGATTTTGAAATACCATGAATCGAAGATATGTTTTCACACATTGATTGAGGCGTTCAGTTTGACCATTTGTTTATGAGAGGTAGGCAGTACTGAATTGAGTTTAACCCCCAATTTAAGCATGAGTTCCTAAGAGAAAAGGCTGGTGAAAATGAGGTCTCAATCAGTGATGATATTATTTGGGAGGTCATGGAGTTTGTACACATGTTCTAAGAAAAGTTGGGCTACCTGGATTGCTTTGAAGGGGGTGTGCAAAGGTGAGGAGATGGCAGTATTTGGTGAATTTATCAATAATAAGTAGTAGGATATCTTTACCCTCCACTTTAGGCAACCCTGTAATAAAGTTCATAGTTATTACTTGCCAAGCTCCCTCAGGAATAAGAATGGGTTCAATAAGCCCTGGGCTTGGTACCTTTTCAAATTTGTTCATTTGGCAAGTTTCGCAAGTTGCCACATGTGTTAGCACAGTTTGCCTCAAGCCAGACCAAGTGAATAATTTCTTTATTCTTTGATATGTTCCCAAGATACCAGAATGCCCTTCTTAGCTTGAATCATGCAGCACTTGGATCATCTTGGTCCTCCAATCTTGATTTAACCCCACATAAATTCTATTGTCCTTTCTTATAATTCATTTATGTACTGTCAAGCCTGCCTCCAGTGGGTCCCCTAATTGAGCCCTTTTCAAAACCCTCTGAGTCTGATCATCATGGTAGTAACTAGTTTGCAATTCTTCTAGCCAGCTAAGAAGTATTTCAGAAACAACCAAGGTTTCAGCCTCATCTACACTGGCCAACTTTCTTAACAAGACATCAGCAGCTTTGTTTTCAACTCCTTTCTTGTACTTTATTGTATAATTCTGACCGAGGAGTTTGCATAAACCCTTGTGTTGAAAAGTGTGAGTGAGTTTTTGTTCTAGTAAATGTTTGAGACTGATGTGATCAGTCTTGATCACAAAAAGTCTATCTTAGATATAATGTCTTCATTTCTGAACTATTGTGAGTAGGGCAAGGACCCTATCAATAAGAGCTCAAATTAAAGTTTTAGTCCATGCCATAAAGATTTTCCTTTTTGTTGTCTCTTTCCAAAGCTGATTCAATATTAAAAGTTTCTTGTGTCTGATCAGGATTTGTGTTGCACAGTTGCAAGAAAACTGGTAAAAAAGATAAATATAGGGTCTTTCATGAAAAAAAATCCATGTATATGAATTTTAACAATTCCCTTCTAGCAAAATGCATCTTTCGTGAGTGTTGATCTTTAAAAAAGTTTCTGACAGTCTTTTCAATGCATTGTCTTTGATTAAAAGCTCGAAATAAGTTTCTTTGAGAATTTGTCACCACTTATCAAATAAGCTTTTTTTCTGCTATGAGATTGCTTAAAAGTTGAATCTGTAAAACTACAAAACTTGGACCAATCTATAAAATGTCTATCTTTCTCAGGCTTAATGCCTCATCTCAATGGAAATCCTACTTTGCAAAAATAAAAAAAGCACAGGGCCTTTCCTGCATAAAATAATTTTTTTCTTGAATTATCAATCTTGTAAATAAGTTTGCAATTCAACTAACTCTGTATATGACCTTTGAATTGACAGATTCAACCTTGGAATAATGAAATGATGAAATGCCAGATTGACAACTAAATCAGTCTTGTTCATGTACCCAAATCAAATTTGATCAAGTCTGAATGTACCTCTTTGAGATCAAACAAAACTAAATCCTACTAACTTGAACCAAAATTGTGCTAAGTACTTTGAAGCCAAATAAGCACATAAATGATTATGCTTGAGTTGTATGGTAGTGATGAGAAGTATCTCTATTTTTTAAGTTTGTATATTTACAAAAGAATCAGTCCAATGGCCAAATAGGAACTAATTGAATTGTAAATTGTGCCTTGTTGAGGGTAATTGAGGGATAAAAGACCAGTTCAGTGGATGTATATAGGCTGACTACACTTGTAAAAGCTTGAGACTTGTAGTTAAATTCAAGTGAGCCCCCCAAAATCGAAACAAAAACATGATGAAGCTCACTGTGGTAATCAAAACAGTGATTCTAAACCCTTCGAAATGAAATCTGATTAAACTTTGAAACCATGTGCTAAACTGAAATGACTTAAATCTCTTAAATTAAGTTGAATTCTGTATCTTTTCTCTTTCGGTGAAATTAAATCTTAGAAATAAAATTAGCCTCGATACTATATCTTGGTACCAGACTTGGTACCAAATCAATATGTTCACATGAAAGAACAAAAACAAAATTAGTTGCGTAAACAAACTAAAACATGTAAGAACAAGAATATCGAAATAAAAATAAATCAAAATCAAACGAAACCAAAACCATGAACTGACCTGAAGCGAGAGTGGTGGCGTGTTGCCGTCTCTCTGGTGGGCCCTGAGTGGTAGTGACCTCACCACTGAATTCCCCATAGTCCCACGATGCTCTAGAGGTAACTGCATAGCGTCAAAACAACCTGCATCATCGGAGAGATGTTGGTCAATCTCGGTCAAGCCTGACAAAAGGGAAAGACCGGAGAGGACCGAGAAGAAAAAATGGAGAGAATAAGGCCAAATCTGTTATAAATAGACGGCCTTAATTCAAACAGTTCAATCCAACGACCCAAATGAAAGACCCCTGTATAAAAATTGATGGTTTAGATTTAATCCTAGAAACAAATCCAACGGCCCAAATCCAAGACCATCTAATGAAATCCGAGGGCTCAAATCTGGATTCTAAAATTAGATCCAAGGATTAATATTAATCTTTGTTGTAAAAATGATGTAAATCAATTATTTAAAATATCAACTCAAATCGGAAAAATGTAATAAAAATATGTAAATTCTTCTAAATCATGCTCTACATTTCAATATGACAATTTAGTATGATTTGAGCATTCTAACTCATTGTAAATTTTATAAAATCATATAAACATTATTTTCTTTTATTTTTAGCAAAAGAATAAAATTGATTTATCCGAAATAAAAATGCACACAAATATATATTTATATTCGAAATTCATAAAATTAAATATGCAAAATATATTCTCTCATAAAGATGTCAAAAACAAAAATTATATACTTTCAAATAAATAAATTTCATCAAATTTCTATAAGTCCAAAAATCCTTCTTATATATAAAATAAAAAATCTCAAAATTTCCTTTAACACAAATAAAAGGATATTTTCGTTAAAAGATCTTCAAAGAGTATTTTTCATGATATAAATAAAATAAAACTCCTTTTACCATATATACAAAATATTAAAGGAGTAAAATCCTTGCATACAAAAAGATATGTTGCATCAAAGAAAAATATATTTTCATGTAACAAAAAATGTATAAATCAAAGAAAAATCTATTTTCAAATATGTAAATAAAACTTCATAAATTCCAAAAGTGTATTTATGTGGAAGTGCATTTATATAATAAACTCCTTTTACCATAGAGGAAAATAGGGTAAATAGTTCCCTTTATCAAAATAGAAATGTTTCTTTTGACATGCCAAACCTAAACACTCATGTCAGACACCTAAATTTCGATTTGCATCCATAAAATTCAAAACCAACTTCAAATGGATGATGTTTTATACCTAATATAAATAAACCTTGAAAATACACTCGAGCAAAAACAACATAAAATCTTTAGTTAGCAATGTCTTCAAAAAAAATGTCATCATAAAGGGTTCAAAAACAATTTGGTGCTTTCAAATCAAAATAAATCGCTTTAGAAAATTGTCTTGTGACATTCGATGTAACCCTCATCACTTGAGAATCATGGATATTGAGGACATAAATAATGCTTCATGTAAATATTGGCAGAAACTTGTGCCTTACTAGCACAAAAGAACTCAGGACCTCATTGTTCAAAATAAACAAAGCTCTTAACAATTGCATACACCCAACTCACAAAAAGAAGTCACGCTAGTTCGGGGTGACGTTCACTTTTTCTAGAAAGGATACGCCTCCTCAGACAGATGCCCAAAACAATCTAATCGAAAAGGGGGACGATGATGGAACGACGGCCGACAATTATATCTCCCCATCACTTGAGAATCATGGGTATAAAGGACTGAAATAATGCCTCATGTAAATAATGGCAGGAGCTTGCACCTTACTAGGACTTAGAAACTCATGACCTCAGTGGTCAAAATAAACAAAATTCTGAAAGATTGCGTGCAGCCAAGTCACAAAGAGAAATCACACTCGTTTGGGGTGACATGTCCTTTTTTTCCAAAACGCCTCCTCAATCCAAAAAGAGATTCTCATGAATGGGTTGGAGCGGAGCGCGAGGAAGGGCGCCGACAGTAATGCACTCATCAGATTCATTGCTTGAAGAACCATCAAACACTGGCAGAATTTGAAAGGATGCCTTTACACTTTTGGATTTAGCAATTGCTTTGGTTGTGGTGGCGCTTTTGATTTTAGGCACACAGGATATGATTGACTCAATGTGCTTGGCTATGATTTCTTTGAGTGTCTTTCTTTCTTCGAAGAAGAACCTTAGATCTTGGAGATTGTTCTCATGAGCGCCAAATGGCTTTATGTCGCCATTGATTCTTCGAACCTTGTCCCCGGTTACATATTTCATGTGCTTGTGAAGGGTTGAGGGAATCACCCTATTTTCATGAGGCCACATATGTCCCAATAAGGCCTTGTAGGATGTTTCGACTTTGATGATATCGAACTTGGTTTTCGCTTCGAGATTGCCAAACTTGAGAGGAATGATGATAGCTCCTATGGATTTTTGCGAGTATTGGTTGAATCCATGGTTAGTGACTTGCTCCACCGACAGGGACTCTACATCCAAAGCTAGACTTCTTAATGTTTTGAGGGACATGATGTTTATCGATGACCAAGGGTCAATTAGGATTTTGTTCAAGTGTTTGCCTTTGCATTCACCAGTCACATACAAGGGACAATTGTGATCGGATGTACCAACCAACAAGTCCTCGTTTGTGAAGGTTATGTTTCGAGAACTGTTCTCCATGTATAAGGCTTTTGCTTCCGCATTTGATGTGAAGTGTGTTTGGAATTGCTTAGGATTTTTAGCGCATAGATTAGGGAGTCCCTCAGGTCCTTGGACATCATGAGGGCATCATAAACACTCATTAAGGTTGGGATTTTTCTTAAGTGTGCCAAGACATTGTAATCTCCAACTGTGAGTTTAGTTGTGCCACTTATTGGAGGAATGTTTGTTTTATCCTTCGATTTGTCCTTAGCCACCTCTTTAGGTATCTGGCGTTTGGGTATACCTGTTCCTGACCTCAAGGTTGCTTTGCACTCGTGCGGTGAGATTGCTTGGTTGGTTTCTTCTCCTCTCCATATGAATGTTTTGCAAAGACAAAAGACTTCTTCTTCCTCCTCAGAGCCATTAGCCATGTTGCACGACTCGGTTAAGGATTTCTTTTATGTGTTTCTGTCATGAGAAGTCTCGTCTTCTGAGGTTTCAAGTGTTATAGATATAGTGTGAGGTGTGAAGAAAAACAACTCTTGGATGATTATGCTTTCATCCACCTCTTCATCGCCAAAATCTCCCTCATAACGGGTTTCCAGCTTAGTTTGGGGTTTGATCTCTTCTTTGGCTTCAAAGTTTTCACTATCTTGTTTTGTGATCTTCTCCCATATCTTTTCAGAGATGGAGTCTTTGAGGATTAGAGGCATAGGTTGAACCATCCTGAAGTTTTCAAGAGCATCTATGCATCCTTGAAGTGTAGTTTCCTTGACAGACCTTTTGCCTTTTTTCTTTTTAGAATCTCCTTGGTGAATGGTTCTGGTTTTGGCTTTGGGGATGTTTTCCCAATTGACAATTCGTTCTTTTAAGAGAGTTTTCCATAATTTTCTTGTCTTCTTGGAGAGGTGATAGGTCTAATCTTGAACATCATTTTCAGCCTCGACATCACTTACGTGCGAGACTTGATTCATATTTTCAGACACATATGGGGCTGGGGGATCCCGCACTTTATCTTTAACATGATTTCACATTTCTTGTAACTTTCCTTAACCTAGTCTTTGAAACGTAGCAATCTTCAATATAATGCTCGAGGACGCGGTGATACTTGCAAAAGTTTGGTTCATTTTCTTTGGCCATGTCTTTCGGCCTTTTGGATTCTAGTAAGCTCAATCCACATTTGAGAGCTTGGTTGAAGAGTATGGGTACGCATTTCATTTTGAACAAATAGTGTTTGCTCATGAGTTCTTTTATGGTCTTTTTTATTCTTGTTTCACCATTATTGGCTTCCTTGTTTCAGTTTGATTTGAGGATGAGCTAGCCCCCTTAGAGAACACAGCTTTTGAATCAGCTCTCCCGCCATGAAGAGACATGGTCATTAGAGGATATGTTATTCTCCTGATAGTCTACCTTGGTATAAGGTAATGATATGTTTGGATATTGTACATTTTGAGAAAGGCATCCATCTTGCCACCTATGTTTTTAATGAGCATTTCCATTACGGTATTCTCTTGAACAATTTTCTCACATTTGATACTTAGACTTCACCATTTGTTGATGTACCAGCAATTGTTGCTAACTTCTTCCAAATAATTGTACCATATGAATGCAACCCTTGTAGGCTTTGAGAGAACTAGCATATTAGCAAAGCTTTGTTGTATGCAGTGTATCTTCATGTAGATTTGAAATATGCAAGATGCTCATCAAGAGTAATCTTGGACACATATCCGATAAATCAGGTAAGTTTGATGTCATTTAATGTGGCAGAAAGGGTTCATTATCGAAGTGAGCGGGGTATGGCCTACCCATTCTTCGGCTAGCAGGTGTGGTGGATACGCTTGTCATTTGGAGTTGTTGGTTGATTACGTTTGAAGTTTTCTTCTTGAGAGAGTTATTTGATCTCCATTTATCTTGGGTTGTACCATATGCGAGGACTCGATGGTCTTGGCGTAAGGTTACGAACTGTTCAAACCCGTTATTTAGCTTAAGCTGCGAAAAAACCGTAAAGCAAAATTTTTACTTCTAACTTAAGCCAAGGATTAAACGAGATATGTCAGATAAACTACCGAGGGTGTCCACCTCCCGTTTATCTCTGGCATCAAAACCCGATTTAATCCTTTTACAGATCTACTCCATAATTGATTTCTAAAACTTTAATCTACTTACAAATTAAATAGATTAATATAACATTTATACCTTGATCCAAATTCGAATTGGATTGCAACAGATTCGAAAGACCGAATCTGAGAAGCTCCTCTCTGCGGAGTATCAAACGTTTGATACCTCTATCGGATGTCCACCAGAAATACCGTAAATCGCAAAATTTTGCAAAAACACTATTCACCGAGAAAAGGACTAAATAAATATATTCACGACTCACAGTTATTCAAATATGAAATACCACTCCTTTCACAAAAATACTATTTTCCGAATCCCATAAATAACTGTAACCAAGATAGAGAGAAAAATATATTTATCGATTCGATCCTGAGTTAACAAATATGATACGATTTTTTATGTGATTTTCTCTCTCCCGAAGCCCCTCTATTTATAGAAAAATAAGGAGGTTGGCCGATTATCGAAATACCGTTGAAAAAGTGAAATTACCAATTTGCCCTTAGGCATGTCGGCAAGCACCAAAAGTATCAAAATTTCCTTGCCACAGAGTTTCCTTGCCGACACATTTGATTTGATTTTTTTATTTATTTATTTTTAATTAAGGTTTTAATTTGATAATGACTTTCATCCCAAATTCAAAACCATAATTAATATTTAAAATCTAAATTAAATATATATAAATATATATAAATATATAATTGTTCTCAACAATTATATTTCTCAGGATTCTGTATCGATTTGGTTTCGATATGATTTTATGCAACGTATCGAATACGTTTATAAATTCAACCGTTGTTTTTGCTTGTCATTATATATGACATATATAATTTAATCATATCACATATAATTAATTACAACAATCTTAATATTAATTATAACCAATTTATAATTAATCAGTAAGATTCTCTGATTAGCTCCTATGCGGTGTGACCCAATAGGATCTGTGGTATGTTGGTAAATAGAATTAAAACCATTTTAACTTCTATAATCATAGGAGGCATCTGACATCTACACTATGACCATCTAATTTCACAGATGATGTTGTACTGTACAATACCACGATCCACTAAACTATTTTAGTCGTGTTAATTATTTTGTCTCACAGTGTAAGATTAGTTTCAAGGTTGGTGTGTGTCATCCTTGCAAACTTAATCTTTTATCGATCTTGAGCAGATGTATCAAATATATTTACTCTTGTAATTATACTGAATGCAGATAATCCTACTCTATCAAGGGGCCAAGTGATATTGTAACTTGTATATATATATACGAGGGATAATAGTACTTTTGGTAAACCATCACTACCTCAGCTAAGTTATGTATACCAAAAACTACCGTTATGACTGTGATTTACCGACAGCGTTAGATAACAATCACACATACACATTTCTTAGTAGGAAAGATGAATACCTCATACTTTAGAACTTAACACTGAATGAAAACATTAATGACACGTACACAATTCCATTTAATGTTTCATTCGAGGTTTGTCAAATACCATGTTTCTGGAACATGTATTTATGTGATTAAAATGACATCTTATGTCTATGGTTTGTAAAACTTAACCATCTTTTAATCCACATTCTAACCTTGTAACGGTAAGTTAGTGTTCCTACTAATTACCTTGGTTAGAGACATTTAAGAGTATATATCATCTATATTGTGAAGTTTCACAATTCCAGTTATTAACTCTAGTCAGATAAAGAAATGATCCATAAATTCAATAATTCTCAAGGCAACAAAATGACAATTTATTAAACACTAAATTCATGAACAAAGCTTTATGATAATTTATCGTATTATTGACTTCTTGATTATTACAAACTAACAATCTCTCACTTAAGCTAGAAGCCAATCATCGTAGGCTCTAGTTACACGAATCTCTAATTTCAAAAAAAATCTCATAGATCTAAAGAAATTTTACAACCAATCACCAATGTGTCTCAGACCCATAGAAGTTGTGTGCAACTAGTGCTTAGCTTGAGGAAGAGGTTTCGTGAGTGGATCAGTTGTGTTGCTGGCTGTGTCAACTCTACATATATTTATATCACCTCTATTTAGGATTTCTCGTATCAGGTGATAACATCGTAGAACATGCTTGGATCTCGGTTCCTTGGCCTGAGCTATAGCTCCATTGTTGTCACAATAGTGGTCCATAGGTCCTTGAATACTGGGAACCACTCCTAGTTCACTTTGGAACTTCTTGATCCAGAATCCTTCTTTTGCTGCTTTGGATGCGGCTATGTACTCAGCTTCGGTGGTTGAGTCTGTCGTAGTCTCTTGCTTTGCGCTCTTCCAGCTCACATCCCCTTCGTTGAGTATGAACACATATCTGGACTGTGATCTCGAATCATCTCGATCAATTTCAAAACTTGCATCAGTGTAACCATTTATTACGAGCTCGGAGTCACCACCATAGATGAGAAACATATCCTTAGTTCTTCTGAAGTACTTAAGGATATTCTTTGCAGCATTCTAGTGCTCCATGTCTGGATTAGTCTGATATCTACTCGTCACACTTAAAGCATACGAGACATCAGGGCGAGTGCACAACATGGCGTACATGATAGAGCCTATAGTCGAAGCGTATGGCACTATACTCATTATGATTCGCTCATCAGTTGTCGAAGGACACTGAGTCTTGCTAAGCTGCACACCATGATTCATTGGCAGGAATCCTTTCTTAGTATTCTGCATGCTAAACCTATTTAGCACTTTATAAATGTACGTTCCTTGACTTAATCCTATAAGTCTTTTTGATCTATCATGATAGATCTTTATGCCTAGTATATAGACAGTCTCATCTAAGTCCTTCATCGAGAAAACTTTCTTTAATGAAGACTTAGCTTGTTGCAACATAGGAATATCATTTTCCACTAAGAGTATGTCATCTACATATAAGATTAAAAAAACGATGGCACTCCCACTAGTCTTCATGTATACACATGGTTCTTCTTCGCATTGACTTCTTCGTCAAACCGAAGATTCCAACTCTGTGATGCTTGCTTCAATCCATAAATAGATTTAAGAAGCTTGCATACCTTCCCAGCATTCTTTGGATCCTCAAAACTCTCAGGATGTGTCATATACTCATCCTCTTATAAATTTCCATTTAAGAATGCAGTTTTGACATCCATTTGTCATATTTCATAATCATGAAATGCGGCAATTACTAGGAGTATCCGAATTGACTTAAACATAGCTACGGGCAAAAAAAGTTTCATCATAATCAACTCCTTGAATTTGTTTGAAACATTTCGCTATCAGCCGTGCTTTGTATACAGTCATCTTACCATCCATGTCTATTTTTCTTTTAAAAATCCATTTGTTAGCTATGGGTTTTACCCCATAAAATGATACAACTAGGTTCCACACCATGTTGTCATACATGGACTGTATTTCGGATCTCATGGCCTCTAACCATTTATCAGAGTCAGGCCTATCCATTGCTTCCGCATAGGTCATAGGATCTTCAGTATCAAATACTGAGACCTCGTGCAGTCCCAAGTACCTCTCGGGTGCATGGACTGTCCTTGTAGACCTACGTAGTACTTGACCTCCGGGCTACTGACCTTGATCTACAACTATTTGCGGATCTAGTTCTACTTTAACTTGCGTCGAAGTACTTGAACTTGTTACTAGAACCTCCTCCACAACTACTTGTGGATTTGATTCTTCCAGATGCTCTTCATCCGAAGTATCAAGCGGTGGGTTAATCTGATCTGGTTCAGATATTGTATTGTGTGATATATCTCGAATTTCTTCAAGTATTACATTACTCCCACTACTTTTTGCGAGAAGTCGTTTCTGCAAAAATGCACCAACACGAGCAACAACTATTTTATTCTCGGACTGGTGATGGAAGTAATATCCTTTCGTTTCCTTAGGATACCCTACAAAAAAGCATTTGTCAGACTTGGAATCAAGTTTGCCAGACGTCAGACGTTTGACAAATAATACGCAACCCCATATTTTAAGATAAGACATATTTGGGGTTTTCCCAAACCATAACTCATATGAAGTCTTTTCAACTGACTTAGACGAAACCATATTTATTGTTCGTGCGGCAGTTTCTAGTGCGTGCCCCAAAAAATGATTTTGAAAGAGTGGCATTACTCATCATGGATCGAACTATGTCTAGCAGAGTTCGATTCCTTATCTCAGAAACACCTTCTATTGTGGTGTCCCTGGAGGTGTGAGTTGTGAGACTATCCCACATTCTTTTAAGTACGTAATAAACTCAAAAATCAAGTACTTGCCTCTACGATCATATCGTAAGGCATTAATACTCTTGTTTAATTGATTTTCTACTTCAGCCTTGAATTTCTTGAACTTTTCAAAGGATTCAGACTTATGTCTCATCAAGTAGACATAACCGTATCTACTGTAATCATCAGTAACCGTATCTACTGTAATCATCAGTAAGAATAATCATTTCTTGTACAAGTACTCATAAGTCCACATACATCAGTATGTACAAGTCCTAGTAAGTCAGTTGCCCTTTCACCCTTTTTTGAGAAAGGCGCTTTGGTCATTTTTCCACGTAAGCAAGATTTTCATGTGTTAATTGATTCAAGATCAAAATTTCCAAGAAATCCATCTTTATGCAACTTCTAGATGCGTTTCTCCTTTATATGACCAAGGCGACAATGTCACATATAAGTCGTGCTTTCATGAGATGTTTTGAGTCGTTTGTTAGTTATGTTGAACACAGGTTTTTCCATTTCCAATATATACATACCATTCATCATATAAGAGGATCCATAATATAATTCATCGTTATATATAGAGCAACTATTGTTCTTTATTACAAAAGAGAACTCATTTGACTCTAAAAATGAGACCGAAATGATGTTCTTGGAAATGCTAGGAACAAAATAAACATTTTCAAGTTCCATTACAAGTCCGCTAGGCAAATACAATTCTATTCTTCCAACTATTACGGCTGCAACCTTTGCTCTGTTTCCAACTTGGGGTTGTAGTTTCTTGTTACGTAACTTGCTTCTATTCTTTAGTGCCTGCACATTCGAACAAATATGAGCACATGATACAGTATCTACTACCCAATCATTAATAGAGGTAGTAACGTTAATTTCAACAACAAACATACCTGAGGATGAAGGTTTGGAACCATTTCCTGATTTCATGTCCGCCAGATACTTTGGGCAGTTACTTTTTCAATGACCCTTTACTTTATAGTAAAAGCAGTCAGAGTCAACATATACCTTTATCTTGGGATTATTTGGTTTAGCAATATTTTTCCCTTTGCTCTTGTACTTAGAAGCCACTTTCTTTGGGGCCTTCTTTATCTTCCTTTCACCAGCTCGGATCATGAGGACAGAAGAATTCTTCTTCATTCCATCATCTGCAATCCTGAGCATCCCTTGCAGCTCTTGCAGGCTCTTCTCCATCCCCAGCATGTGGTAGTTCATGATGAACCCCGAAAAGCTGGGAGTGAGCGAGCGCAGGATAACGTTTGTAGCAAACTCTTTGCTCAACGGGGCATTTAGCTTCTCCAGCTACTCAACATCGCTCGTCATACGGAGCATGTGAGTGTTGTCAGAGCCGCCTTCAGTCAACTTGTGACTTAATAAGGATGTGGTCACTTTATATTTCTCAGCACGTGCTTGTTCTTGAAACATGTTCTTTAGCTGTTCGCACATCTCACAGGTCTTGGTTTCCATGAATCGGCGCTGCAATTCAGGACCCATAATACCTACAAGGAGACTTTGTACATCAAGCTGATCATCCTTGTGCTTGGTGTACAGAGCGACCTCTTCTGCTTTGCCCTCCTTAGGCTCAGTAGGAATTGGTGAGTTTAGGACATATTCTTTCTTTTCCTGTCTTAATACAATAGTGACGACACGACCAATCACTGAAATTGTGTCCGTCCACTTTCAGTGTTTGTTTTTCGAGCAGGAAACGCAGAGAGAAGGATGATTCTTTTGTCATTTTTCTACCACATTAAAAGTAAAGATTTTTAGCTTTGTTCATGTAATGGTCTATTCAAATAATAAAACTCTCACTGCAAATTTGTTCTATTCCCTTTTGCAGTAGAACCAAGATCTCTATTTTCACTAATATATAAGCTAGTTGTTACGCATAACTCGACTATTATTTATTTTAGTTAAGCCATATTGCTAATCACACCTTGCTTTGTGATTCTTGGTTTCGTTAAAACATCACATGTTTTTAACGAAGACTTTGCCCAAGCCCAAAACTTTTTTGAAATTATTGGTAAGTAACCTCACTCTATTTGGTTTGTTATGTCTTACATAACCCTTGACCACCAAAGGTAAAAGGCGACGCCTACTGAGTAGAGAACCATCAACCAATGAACAATAGTGTGAGAAGGATAGAGTAGGAATGACATACTACTTAATTCGTGTGGGTTTGTTTTTATTCTAAATAATGCAAGCATTCTTTAGAAGAGGTATGTCAGATAAACAATCGAGAGTATCCACCTCCAGTTCATCTTTGGCATCAAAACCTATTTCACAAGCTTATGTTTGTTTTTATGCTTAACGAGGCAAGCATTCTATAAAAGAGGTATGTCAGATAAACAACCGAGGATATCCACCTCCAGTTTATCTTTGGCATCAGAATCTCTTTCATAAGCTTATGTTTGTTAAGCAGACATTTCTTTAAACTAATTATAAGACACTCTTACTGATACGTGAAAGTCGTCTGCCAGAAAGATTGTCGTGAGTTCCTTCACAAATCTATCTTTGGCATCACGCTCTTTCACATTTTCTTGAAAGTGATAAATCTTATTTATACAGTTCATATCAATTCAGTAAATCTCAATTTACGATATATATTGGATCTTGATCCGGTATATCATTTATCAGTTTATCATTTATCAGTTTCTAATTCTTCATTTCGCAGCAATTCTCAGTTCTCATTTATACTGTTAAAAGCACATAAACAATTTATATGGTTTTTGCAAACAGATATTATTTTCGGTCCATAAAGCAATTAGGTAATGTGATGAAGTTCCCATTTGGTCCTGATGTCGTATTATGGAAAGATGATTTCAGGAAAGATCAGGGTCATCGGGGACCACTTTAAAACTAATCTTTCCTAGACAGAACCTTCTTTCTCATCGTACGCGCAACAGCTCTTACTTTAGATACTTCATTGCTTCATCACACTCCTCTATTAACTTTACTTATCCAAAGGTTTTCGAAATGCGAAAGAGTTACATTTTGCCATTTCAAAAACATTTGAGTAATTTGGTAACGTGACAAAGTTCTCGTTTGGGCCTGCTGATCAGGACACGTAAAAGAGGTTAGTCGAAAGAGTCCTAAGACACCTCTCATGACTTAACATTTATCTCTTGCGGGTGGAGATTAACATCTCTTACTTTAGGTACTTTATTGCTTCATCACATTCTTAGATATACTCAAACGCGGTTGAAAGTGTTTTAAAACAAAAACTTAAAGAAAGCATAAAGAAAGCTTAAATCTCATTTAACTTTCTCAGTCGGTAAAACCGAACCAATGAAATCTCATTTCTAATCGGTTTTGGACTTAAGTTGCAAATTTAAGAATTAAACTAATACGCGGTATATGCACCTTATTTGCATCAATTAACTTTTAGAAAATCAATTAGCGGGAGAGCCTCGTGCTCTGATACCACTGTAAGGTTACGAACGGTTCAAACCCGTTAATTAGCATAAGCTGCAGAAAGACCATAAAACAAAATTTTTACTTCTAACTTAAGCCAAGGATTAAACGAAGTATGTCAGATAAACTACCGAGGGTGTCCACCTCTCATTTATCTCTGGCATCAAAACCCGATTTAATCTTTTTACAGATCTACTCCTTAATTGATTTCTAAAACTTTAATCTACTTACAAATTAAATAGATTAATATAACATTTATACCTTGATCCAAATTCGAATTGGATTGCAGCAGACTCGGAAGATCGAATCTGAGAAGCTCATCTCTTCGGAGTATTAGACATTTGATACCTCTATCGGATGTCCACCAGGATGACCAGAGAGCGGTATATTTCTTCTTCCACAAATACCGTAAATCGTGGAAATCTGCAAAAACATTATTCACCAAGATAAGGATTAAATAAATATATTCACGACTCGCAGTTATTAAAATATGAAATGTCGCTCCTTTCGCAAAAATAATAATTTTCGAATCTCGTAAATAATCGTAACCGAGATAGAGAGAAACATATTTATAGATTTGATCCTGAGTTTAGAGATACGATACGATTTTTGATGTGATTTTCTCTCTCTCCATGCCCCTCTATTTATAGGAAAATAAGGAGGTTGGCCGATTACCGAAATATCCTTGAAAAAGTGAAATTACCAATTTGCCCTTAACCATGTCGATAAGCACCAAAAATATCAAAATTTCCTTGCCACATATTTTCCTTGCCGACATGTTTGATTTTATTTTATTTTTTTATTTTTAATGACTTTCATCCCAAATTCAAAACCATAATTAATATTTAAAATCTAAATTAAATAGATATAAATATATAATTGTTCTCAATAATTATATTTCTCAGGGTTCGGTATCGGTTTGGTTTCGGTATGATTTTATATAACATATCATATATGTTTATAAATTCAACCGTTGTTTTTGCTTGTCATTATATATGACATATATAATAATCATATCACATATAATTAATTACCACCATCTTAATATTAATTATAAGTTTATAACCAATTTATTATAATAAGTAAGATTTTCTGATTAGCTCCTATGTGGTGTGATCCAATAGGATCTGTGTTATGTCGGTAAATAGAATTTTAAAACCATTTTAACTTCTATAATCATAGGAGGCATTTGTCATCTGCACTATGACCATCCAATTACACAGATAATGTTGTACTGTACAATACCACGATCCACTAAAATATTTTAGTCGTATTAATTCTTTTGTCTCACAATGTCGGATTAGTTTCAAGGTAGGTGTGTGTCATCCTTGCAAACTTAATCTTTTCTCGATCTTGAGCAGATGTATCAAATATAATTACTCTTGTAATTATACTACATGCAGAAAATCCCACTCTATCAAGGGGCCCAGTGATACTGTAACTCGTATATATATATACAAGGGATAATAGTACTTTTGGTAAACCATCACTACCTCAGCTAAGCTATGTATATAGAAAAGCTACTATTATGACTGTGTTTTACCGACAGCGTTAGATAACAATCACACATACACATTTCTTAGTAGGAAAGATGAATACATACTTTAGAACTTAACACTGAATGAAAACATTAATGACACGTACACAATTCCATTTAATGTTTCATTCGAGGTCTATCAAATACCATGTTCCTGGAACATGTATTTATGTGATTAAAACGACATCTCATGTCTATGGTTTATAAAACTTAACCATCTTTTAATCCACATTCTAACCTTGTAACGGTAAGTTAGTGTTCCTACTAATTACCTTGGTTAGAGACATTTAAGAGTATATATCATATATATTGTGAAGTTTCACAATTCCAATTATTAACTCTAGTCAGATAAAGAAATGATCCATAAATTCAATAATACTCAAGCAACAAAATGACAATTTATTAAACACTCAATTCATGAACAAAGCTTTATGATAATTTATCGTATTATTGACTTCTAGATTATTACAAACTAATACTTGGAATGAACGGTTTCAACTTGAATGATTTGAGGCTATTTTGGTGCCATTTGGGTGGACGAGCTTGGGTCCATGGTCGTCTTTCCAATTAACTTGTCTCCTAACCCGACCTCGATTAGGAAGTTGGTGAGTTTCACCAAGAGTTCATTTGCTTGGTTATTCATCCTTTTGAGGTTGCCAACCTCTTGGGTAGTGTTTTTCTTCAAGCTTCTGCATTTGTTTTTCGATTTGTAGTCTCACTTTAGCCACCTGCATTACGTGGTCGATGTTGAGTTGAGCGGGTTGATTGCTTTCATCTTCCCACTTGTCATTTGCTGCTTTGGTTTCTTGATTGTTTAAATTTTGGGAGCCTTGGTTTTGCTCGTTGGTTTTCTTATTTCTTTCCTAAGTTCTGACAAATGTGAAACCTCAGGTATTTCTTCATCACTGACACCAATCATGTAGACAGTGTGGTGCTCTTCGAAGTTTTGTGGTTTGGTGACTCATCTTTTCTTCAAGCCACATTTCTATTTTGAGGTTTGGAAATTTGGTTCTTGAAGGTTTAGCTTTGTTTGCCTTGGATTTAGTTTTGGCTTGAACTTGAGCCTGGTTTGAGTTTGAGATTTAGGGTTTTCTAATTTCGGGCACAAGCACTTGGACGTGCTTATGTGTCCAAGCCTTTCAAAGACATAATTGTCATTGGGTTTTCGAGCCCAAGCTTTAGGGCTATTTGGGACTAATTTTGGTCTTGGATCAGAAGGCATTTTGTAACCACTCTTCTTGTGATTTGATTTGGATCATTGGCTCACCCTTGCTTGTTTGAAAGTGTCACCAGCAGAGGTTTTGGAGTAAAGTGCACAATTTGGATGCACAATAAGTTTGACTCCTCTCAAATCCAATTTAGGATGCATAAGGAGTTGTTCGCGAGAATATCTTTCCTCGTGATGGATTTTGGAGAGCAGCCTTGCTCGGGGGTGCTTGACCTGCCTGTTTTGGCACGCCTCTTGTGGTTGTGCTTTCTTGGAGATATGGTAGGTCCAGACAGGACATTGTTAGCCCTGCCATAGTTAGTGATGGTGAAGATGTCTTCTTCTTCTTTTTGGATTTCAATTTCAAACACCTGAGGTGGCATGGTGGGCCCAACCACCAGCCCTTAGGTCATCGGTTGAACTTGAGGATGCAAAATGACAACTTCTCTTGTGAAGCTATCAAATTGAATGATATATTGCCCTAGTGGGCATTGGGCTGGTGGGCAATGAGCCACCATGCTTGAGAAGATTGGAGCAGTGTTGTCGTAGAATGTTATTTTCCTACAAACACAAACTGTTAGTTAGTAATATTTGCTTTGAAGACATAAGGGCTTTGTTTATCAGCTCTCATAAACTTTTGTTGGCTTAAGGATTACAACCTAATTTGGTGGTAGTATTTGACGATTTGACGGTTTGACGCTTTATCATTTTATCATCTTGTTATTTTTGTCATTCAATATATTTGATTTGATTTATTATCACTTGAGAGAAATTGATGTATAGATCCCCAACGGAAATGCCAGATCCTTTCGGCGCCATTTTCGGCGCTCCCAATTTCAGATGAAGATTTTCATCATGAGTAAAGAGGCAACTTTTTGGAAAAAGAGGACATGTCGCCCCAAATGCTCATGATTTTTTCTGTAACTTGTTGCACGCAATCGTTCGCAGTTTTGTTGGGTTTTTTACCAATGAGGTCTTGGATTTCTAAGTCTTCGTCAGACGTAAACCCCTTCTATTATTTACATGAGACATTATTTCAGTCTGAAATATTCATAATTCTCAAGTGATATCGTGATATATTGAATGGCACAAGATTATCTTTTTAAAATGATTTTTTATTTCAAAGTGTCATTCTTTAATTCTTTTATAATAGCCTCTCTTAAGAATATTACTAACTATGATTTGTGTTGTTTATTTGTTCTGCTCATATGATTGTTTTATTATTTTATTTATTTTTGTTTATTTGAATATGTATTTTCCTTTTTTATTTCAAAAAAGCACGTTTTGTTTCATGAAGGAGTGGGAAGTTTAATAAATATCTGTTTGATTTTTGAGTCTTTATGTAGAAATGTTTAGTTTGTGAATTTATTTGAGTTTATTTACATTTTTACTATTTGCACTTTTAATACTTTTGTAAAAGGACATATTGTGTTCATTCTTTTACTAGCAAGACTTGTATGATTTTATTTTATACTTCATATTTTTTAAGGGAGAGTTTTATTTGAGACACTTCATGATTTATGCACATAAAAATACTTCTAAGCACTTTTATTTTACTTATGTTCCCTTTGAAAATTACATACATGAAAAGGAGACATTTGAGTTCATACATGACTTATTAATTTACATGATTTTATGTGCATTTTTTATGTTTTTATAAACGAAGATGTTTTCTTTTTATATGCATAAAGGCCTTTTGACACTCTTATTGATTTTATTTATTTGAGAAGATATGCCTTTATTTTATGATAAAAGTATGCCAAAATATTTATTTAATTTCTTTCAAGAAAATATGCATAAAAAAGAATTGATGAATTTATGCAAATTTGTACAAAAAGATACTTTATGCACTTTTGTTTATTTCATTATTTTCATAATGGGAAAGTATGAGTTTTAATGCGAATTTTGATTTTCTTTTTTTGTGATTTTTTATGAAGAAAATATGATACTTTTTCGAAAATACCCTTTTTGATGCATATGGAATATTTTTATGTATACGAGATACTTTTTGTATTTATAGAAACTTTATTTAGATATTTATCATTTGAAAACATTTAATTGAACTTTAGTCATTTATTTTCAACATTTAATTGGAAAGCAATTATATATTTGATTTTATGATTTTTTAATACAAAGACATATTTTTATACATTTTTATTTGGACTTTATTAATTTTAATCTTTATTAAAAAAGAAAATAGTGTTTACTTGATTTTTAAATTTGACAGTGAGATAAAATGTTCAAAGTATACCATAATATCATATGAAAATGAAGAGCATGAATTTAGAAGAATTTACATATTTATTTCAGAATTTTTGAACTTTGTTTGCTATTTCAACAAAATTGTACAACATAAAATAAGCAGAGATTTAATTTAAGCCGTTTGATTTGATCAGAACATTTGAATTTGGGCCGCCTCATCAAACAACAGCCATTTATCTCTCTTCTCTTCTTCTTCTTCTTCTTCACTATCTTTGACTAAAGCTTGACTTCAATGTCGAGAGAGCTTCAGGCCATTGCAGCTTGATTGGAGCACACCTATGACCTCGTATGAATGTCAGGAGTCAAATGGGCCCAGTGTCAATGGCCAGAGATCACGAAAGGTGGTGGTGCTCCTCCCTTCTTATTAATGTTGAATTTTAAGTCAATTTCGATTTTAAGTGATTTTAATTAGTTCCGAAGATTGCATTTGATCCTTTAATGTTTTCAGAACATGTTTATGATGTTTTTGAGTCTTCATTTCATTTGCAAAATCGAATTTATCGATTTTAGTCTGGTCTGAGTCAGTTTGGTCTCAAACAATCACCTTTTGAGTTTAAATTTGAATTTTAAAGACAATTCAATTTCTTTTGGTCCAGACATGACTTGTAAACATAAAACAATACCAGACAAGCTTTAGTTTGATTTGCCACATTCTAAATTGAATTTGGTTTTGTGCAGTTCACTTTCAGTGGCATTTTGAATTAAAACAATGAAGTTTGGGTTCAAATTTTTATTTCAAGGGTCCAATTTTATTTCTGTCGATTCATAGAACATGTGAAATCATTATGTACCATCATACAAGCATTTATTTGACCTAGTACATTTTGGTATTGATTTGAATCAATTCAACTCACTATTTGAGGGCATTTGAGTCAAAACACTGCGTTCAGACGCAGCGTTCGATTCATAGAATAATTTTTTAACACTACGTTTAGACTCTAAATGCTGCGCTTGAACGCAGTGTCTAGAAAATACTTTCGTACGCACAATATAATTTGATTTAACACTTCAATTGAGATTAGAAACTTGGTCAATTGTTTATAAGGCATCTGGTCAAATATTTTAGAAATGGGATCTAAAAATTTAGGTTTTTTAAAAATTCTGAGAAATTTTCATTGTTTCAATGTAGCTTACAACTCATATCTTTATGCATATGTCCTGTCATCTTTATTTAATCCTGGCTTTGGAAATGTAGACAATGTCGAATATGCATCGTTTAAATACTTAATTCAATAGTTTAAACATTAACAATATTTCATTGAAATGAAAACTGCAAATTGAAAATAGAGCGATTAATTGCATCGCTTGTTGAATGCAGCGCACGGTAGGATGGTTACTGACACCACGGCTATAGCTAAGGTTGTAGGATTAAACCAAGCAAACACTGACGACATGAAGAATTAATTTTTGTGAGATGTAAGCTGGTGTGTCACTTGGGACGCAAAACAAAGTAAGGGAGAAGCAATTTAGTTCTTTATTTTTCAGTTTAATATTTGAGATTATACAAGATATGTTTTCTGTTTTTGTTTTTGCTTTATTTTTGATAAGCACGTGGAAAATAAGAAGTCACATGCTGTTATGGCTAGAAAATATATTTCGAATATTTGTTACTATATTTTGCTATTATGCTTGAATAAAAGTATGAGAGAAATCAGAAAAGGTGTTGCAGTTTTTGCACCACAAACTATCTTCTTCTTCGTTGTAATTGTTCTCATTTTTCTTTGAAGAATCACGTTTTGATTAGTTGGAATCTGACATTTGGTATCAGAGCATGATTAATTAAATCATGAAAAATAGAGAGGGAGAGAAAACACACACTAGTACACTTGCGAGAGCAAGTGTGCCAATTCAGTACCCGTTACTAAATGACACGAACTATGGGTTGTGGGCAGTGAAGATAAAGATAATTATGCGGGCATTGGGTGTATGAGATGCAGTGGAAGGGAGTGAACCTGTCGATAAAGAAAAGGACCAGGGAGCTCTCACTGCTATCTCACAAGTTGTACCAAATTCTGTGATAATGGCGACAGCTGAAAAGGAAACAGCAAAAAAGGCATGAGAGATCATTCAGCAGATGAGCATAGAAGAAGATTGTGTCAGAAAAGCAAGGGCACAGGTATTGAAAAGACAATTCGATAGAATGGTCATGCCAGATACAACCAGTATAACAGAATTCTCCCAAAACTTGATAAGCACAGTAGGAGAAATTAGATCCCTAGGAACAGACTTGAAAGACAGTATTGCGGTAGAGAGATTATTCAGTGTTGTGCCAGACAAATTCTTGCCAATTATCGAAACAATTGAACAGTGGGGTGACACATCATTAATGTTTGTGGCGGAAGCAGTGGGTCGATTGAGGGTGTTTGAAGAAGGTATAAAAGGGAGACAAAAGCATAAAGAGGAAGTTGAGAAACTAATGTTCACACGAGCCCAATGGGAAGCCTTGTCTCTGAAAGAAAAAGGGGATTGGGAAGGATCTGACAGCAAAGAAAAATGGCAGAAGGGGGAATATGGAAGAAGACCATACAAGAAATTTGATAAATAAATAATCAAGTGTTTTAATTGCTCAATTCATGGGCATTTTGCATCAGATTGTTGCAAACCTAAGAAAGAAATAATGAATCTTGTAGAAGAAATAGAGGAACCAGCATTACTTGTGCATGAGGTAATGGGAAAACAACAAGTTGACTGTGATGCCGAATCAAAGATTTATAACATTGATGAGTTGCATTTGAGGGTGAAGGAAAAGGCCAAAGAAAATACTTGGTACCTGGATTCAGGGGCAAGTAATCACATGACAGGTTGTGTAGAACATCTCACAAATCTTGACACTTCAATTCAAGGGATGGTAAAACTTGGAGATGGCTCAATGGTATCCATAGGTGGACGTGGCACAGTGGTGATCAAAGGACGAACATGAGAACAAAGAGTAATTACAAATGTGTATTACATCCCAAAACTGACAAGCAACATCATCAGTTTAGGGCAACTCGAAGAAAAGGGGTGCATAGTGCAAATAAAGAATGGTTGGTTAAAGGTGTCAGATAAAAGTGGCAAACTAATTATTCGAGTTCAAAGATCAAAGAACAGGTTGTATATATTGAGTCTAGATCTGGTGCAGCATGTGTGTTTGAAGGCAAGAGTTGAATCTGACACACGAAAGTGGCACAAAAGATATGGACATCAATTTTCAATCTTTGAGGAAAATGCATTAAGAGAACTTGGTGGAAGGGTTGCCAAGAGTTGAAGACATGGAAGAAGCATGTAGAGGATGTATGGTTGGCAAACAACATCGGATGCCTTTTCCTCAAGAGACAAAGTTCAGAGCAAATGAAATTTTAGAGCTTGTTCATGGAGATTTGTGTGGACCCATCACTCCTCCCACACCAACTGGTAACATATACTTATTTTTGTTAGTAGATGATTGTAGCAGATTCATGTGGGTTGCACTAATGAGAACTAAGGACAAAGCATTTTCTTCATTCAAGGAAATCAAGAGGGCAATTGAGGTGGAGAAGAATGCAAAGTTAAAGGCATTTAGAACAACTGATCGAGGTGGTGAGTTCAGATCAGAAGAGTTTGATGAATATTGCAAGAAAATGGGCATTAAAAGATATCTCATTGCACCATACTCTCCACAGCAAAATGGAGTAGTGGAAAGAAGAATTCAAACAGTAATGGGGATAACTCGAAGCATGATGAAAGGGATGCAGGTTCCATCAGAATTTTGGGGTGAAGGTGTGAATACAACAGTGTATATCTTGAATCGAGCACCAACTAAAAGCTTGACTGGCATGACACCTTATGAGGCTTGATACAAGAGGAAGGCCATAGTAGATCATCTCAGAATATTAATTTGGGTGTTTGGTACATGTAAAGAAGATAAAACCACATCTATCAAAGCTTGATGATAGGAGAACATTGATGGTGTTCATTAGGTATGAAAAGGGGTCTAAAGCCTATAGGGTGTTCAATCCTGTTACTAAGAGAGTGCATATACCATGAGATGCTATTTTGAAAGAAGATAAGGGATGTAATTGGGATGAAGGAGAAAGTAGCACAAAGTCTCAATCTAGTGCTGATTTCATAATTGAGCAGGAACATGGTGAATTGCACAATGAGTCAGATGAAGGATACCAGCATAATAGTGAAATGGAGAGGGAGCAAAATTCAGACTCGCCTGCTTCCACACAGGAGCTAAGGGTAGATTCAGACGATGAAGAAGTAGGAGAATCACGAGGAACGCCAATAAAGATAAGAAGTCTTGATGAAATATACAGTGAAACTGAGCCCATTCAGTTGAACTGTTTTGAAATATGCCTAATTGGAATGGAGGAACCAATGAACTTTGTTGATGCAGCAAAAGATGAACACTGGAAGGGTGCCATGGTAGAAGAGATTAAGGCTATTGAAGACAATAAAACATGGAGAATGGTTGAACCAGTTAAAGGGCAGAAGTTTATAGGGCTCAAGTGGGTGTTTAAATTGAAAAAGAACTCAGAAAGGAAGATAACAAAGTACAAGGCACGACTTGTAGCAAGAGGATATGTACAACAGCAAGGAATCGATTTTGAAGAAGTGTTTGCTCATGTGGCTAGAATGGAAACTGTAAGGATGATCATGGCATTGGCAGTACAACAAGGCTGGTTATTGCAACACATGGATGTGAAATCTGCCTTTTTGAAGGGGAATGAGCACAAAGTATTAAGATTACACAAGGCACTCTATGGGTTGAAGCAAGCCCCAAGAACTTGAAATTCAAATTAGACAACACGCTAAAATCAATGAATTTTGAGAGGAGGGAATTGGAACATGCAGTTTATAGGAGAAAGGAAGGTGAAGAAAGCATTTTTAGTAGGGATGTATGTGGATGATTTGCTAATTACAGGTACTTCTGAAATTGAAATTGGGAAGTTCAAGTCGGAAACTTGGGCAAGGTGCCGCTTCTTGTAGTAGAAGGGTCTTTTCTAAGAAAAAGTGCCTCTGAATAAAAAGCCTAGCATGAGGCAATGCTACTCGTTTAGGAATTGCTCCTCTGACCAGAATCAAAGATGTTGTTGCTGCAACTAATCCTCAATCCATTGTGCACACCTTAGAAGGTAAAAGTTGATATCATTCACAAGCAATGGACGCTACAGTACAGTTGCTCTAAAAGAAAAAGAAGAGATGAGAAAATTCAAGATGAGTGACCTAGGCCTGCTCACTTACTACCTAGGAATAGAGGTTCAACAGACGTCAAATACGATTACATTGTGCCAACAAAGCTTTGCTCAAAAGATTTTAAAGGAGTGTGGCATGGAGGAATGTAACCCAGCATAGGCACCCATGGAAGCCAAACTCAAGCTCAGTAAGGACAACAGTTTTCCTCGAGTAGATCAAACTAGATACAAAAGCATTGCATGAAGCCTTCGTTATTTGCTAAACACCAGACCTAACTTAGCATATTATGTGGGAATGATAAGTAGATTCATGGAATCACCCACAACTGAGCATATGTCAGCAGTGAAACGTATTCTAAGGTACGTAAAGGGGACAATTGGCATGGGTTGCTGTTATCGAAAGGAGTCAGAAGAGAATCAGAACCTAGTTGGTTTCTCAGATAGTGACATGGCTAGAGATTTGGACGATAGGAAGAGTACTTCGGGGGTAATCTATTTTCTAGGGAGCAATCCAATCAGCTGGTTCTCAAGGAAGCAGAAGGCCCGTGGCGTTATCTTCATGTGAGGTTGAATACATAGCAGTTGTAGCAGCTGCATGCCAGGGAGTATGGCTTGAATCACTTCATTCGGATTTCTTGAACCAGCCACCTTAGAAAACAAAGCTCAAGATTGACAACAAGTCAACCATATCACTGTGTAAAAATCTCGTGTACCATGATCGAAGTAAGCATATTGATACCCATTTTCACTTAATAAGAGAATGTGTGGAAGAAGGAAAAGTGGAGGTCGAGTACATAGGTACCAACGATCAGTTAGCTGATATATTGACCAAACCACTGGGAAGAATCAAGTTCACTGAGCTCAGGAAAAGGATAGGAGTGCAAGTTGTGAAGAGAGGCACAACCAGCTTACGGGGGAGAATGTGAGATGTAAGCTGGTGTGCCAGCTGGGATGCAAAATAGAGCAAAGGAGAAGCAATTCAGTTCTTTCTTTTTCAGTTTAATATTTGAATGTATGATGAGATTAGACAAGATATGTTTTCTATCTTTGTTTTTGCTTTATTTTTGTTAAGCACGTGAAAAATAAGAAACCACATGCTGTTATGGCTAGGAAATATATTTCGAATATTTGTTACTATATTTTGCTATTATGCTTGAATAAAAGTATGAGAGAAATCAGAAAAGGTGCTGCAGTTTTTGCACCACAAACTATCTTCTTCTTTGTTGTAATTGTTCTCTTTTTCTTTGAAGAAATCACGTTTTGATTAGTTGGAATCTGACAGTTTTTGGCCTGATCTTGGAAAAATAAAAAAGAACATTCATAATTCTGATTTCAAATTTTTTATAACAATGACTTTATATTTTAGCGTTCACGTTATCATGTGTTATCTGAAGGCATGTGTTCAGAAATTCAAATTCTCAGCCAAAATACTGTGTTCAGAAAATATTGTGTTTAGAGTCTGAACATACCTGTGAATCCATTGTCTAAATTTCCAAAGCCCGGATTAATTAAAGATGACAGGCCATATGCATAAAGATATGAGTTGTAAGCTACATTGAAACAATGAAAATTTCTCAGAATTCTTAAAGAAACTAAATTATTCACTGCACCAAAACAGAGCATCTGCGACCGGCGAACCGGTCGCAAATGACCCAAATACGGTCGCAGAAGGTGATCTGCGATGAGCACCGGTCGCACCAACTCTGGACGCAGTTCGCTCCTCGCAGTTGAGTCATGCTGACGTCATCACGGTAGCAAATGACATCAGCACGGTCGCAGGTGGTTATTTTGTGCTACCAACATATCCGGTCGCAGATCACCTTTCTAAGAGGGAATTCCGGTCGCTGGAGGCATTTTTCCTGTCGCATATTTGTCTAAACTGGGTTTTGTTTTGGTTATTTTCTTCCAAATTATTGCATAATATCATTGATCAACGAATACATCGCGAAGATGTACCAATTGCATGAGACACTTCTAAACTAATATACCCCACTTCACAAACCAAACTCTCAATATCACACAAAAAGATAAAATAAAATCAAACCACATTTGCCTTCAGCGTTCACTTGATTAGTACTCATCAATATGTCAAAATAGAATTACACGTATACAAGAAAACCACTTCAAAATACCTCTCAAATCCCGATCCTTTGAACTCAGGAATATATTCCTTGTGTGATATTACACAACAAAAGAAAAGAAAAACAAAAATAACAGAAAAAAAGGAACACTATTTTTCAGCATTCAAGGCATCACCGAGATAAACTTTCAAGCTTGTTCTCATTGTCTTCCTTCCTACAACATTGCATTTTCTCATCATTTCTACAAACTCACTATAATCTATCTGGTCTCCTGTGAACAAGCCATATAAAATATTCAGTTAGAAGTTATAGTTGGTTTTTGTACCACAAAAAAGGCAAAAGTTAGTTCCTGAACATTATTGAATTATCTAAAATTTGTATATTAGGCTCTCTGTACTTTAATGTACATGTAGAAAAAATATCATTCATTTATGAATTATTTACATATTTACCATCTTTTAAAAAAATAGAAAAATAAAGCCCCAATGTAATGACAATTTTATAGTATGCTTTTGCCTTGTATTGTACCTGATCTTAAAATTTTGGTTCATTTCTAAGTTGTTTTGACATTTTTTTAGCCACAGTTAGGGTTATTCAAATTGTCTTTTCCATGAACTAGTGAAGCAAAGAAATAAAATAAAAAATATTCCTGAACCAGTACAGAAATAAATGCAAATGCTTACTATAGTCTCTTTGTTTTCTGTGTAATATATTGTCTAGTTTTCCGACTGGTATGACACTCGTAAAAAAACTCGGTCGTACTTGGTGGTCGGTTGTTGCTCTTCTCCTGTACAAAAATAAAAAAGTAAATTTTAAAGTTACAAAATATGATAATTTTTCATCACAGAGGTAATGCATGTTCATTCAAAGAATGTACTATTTTTAAAGTCTCAAGGAGTCATTACGAAGTTGGAATATACTATCAATCTGTTTCATTTTCAAATTAGACCCTATGATTCTAATCAAATAATAAATAGCGTAATGATTCAATATTGAACAACACAAAACATCATACCACCTACGCCAAATAAAAACTCAAGAGTCTCCTAGCAACTCTATTTGTGCTTTTGTACTAATACAATAACAAATTAGCAATTTTTCTTTAATGAATAGACAAACTAAAAAATAAAAGAATATAACACAAGAAATTTAGAAAATAAATTATACTCAAATCTTGCGCGTGTTCTTATGGATTCGATCAACCAGTTCCATATAAAGCTTGTCAGTTATCACCTAATTAAACAACACACAAAAAAGATAGGAACCTATTGAGCATAGTCTATTCTTAATTACCTTAAAAATTTGGACGTCTTGTATTTTCAAGACAATAGTTGATGGAACTTGCAACTGTCAGATGCAACGCTTTCTGTTGGACTGGGTGTAATGACACTTACATGCAACCTCACTTGAAACCAACACACATGCATGCTTTATGTATTGTTAAGCGTGACTGATCTAAAAATAAAGGGTGATGAGTGTTTAAACCTGTCAACATTATAAAAAGAAAAAGAAAAGAAAGACGTACAAGCAATTGTTTGGTGAAATATAACTACTTGGATTGAAGCTGTCAATCGCAAATCACATTAAACGCTTCTTTTTCTTAGATTTAAAGTTTATATAGACGAGGCAAGTATGATCGTTCATGTTTCTGACATATTGAACCGTGCCAGGTCGATTTTGTACAAACAATTTTTCAGTTTTGGTTTCAGAAAAATGACATTTATTCTGGTAAATATCACTGAATACAATTAAATCTTCAAAACTAAGAATTACAGAAAATTAAAAAAATATTTACCTAGCAATTTAACTGTTGACCTTGTGCTACCATTTCACAGAAACAATCCCAAGCGATTTACTACAAAAGAGAAAAAAGTTTAGCCCGGATTCCACGATTAATAGGAAATAAACGAGAAATCAACGTGCTAACCCTACTTGTAATCAAAAGAACGAAAAGATTGAAACGAAATTCCAAATCAAAATACTAATCAAATAGATGAAATAAGTAAGAGAACTAAGCATGTTTTATTCCTCTAGTGCTGAATTGAAGAGCTTCTGAGTTCCGAATACAGAAAAAGGAAAAAAAAGGGAAATAGAAAACCTCGGTTTGATCAACGGGTTCACCGTAGCACCTATCTCCCTCCTCTGGAGCGAAGCACCAACCACACCACCACCCAGCCAACTACCACCCAGATGGGGAAGAAAGGGGAAAAGAGGATTGAATGATGCAGTGTAGAGCAAGATGAGAAGAGAGCAAGGGGATTGAACTGTAAAACCCACCATTTTCAACAAGTGATTTATTAAATAATACCATGTTAATGATAAAATTTATTCTTAATTAAAATATTAACTCTAATCTAGCTCACAAAAACATCCAAAACTTAAAACTTTTTAATTAAGTAATTTACAAATTTTCGAAGGATAAAGATGAAGATAACTTTAATAAATGAATCATCATTCGTAAAAGACTAAGTATTTAAAAAGAACTTACTGTACCTATAAAATAAAATAAAATAATAATTGAACGACAAATATTATAAGGTATAAGATAAAATGTATATTGATAATAATAATGAATTAAGTGAAGAAGTACATGAGACCAAAAATTTTAAATGCAGAGTTAAAATGTATATAACTGCGTGGAAGTTGCAAGTATAAACAAATCTTGTAGCTAGGAATTAACGTACTAAATATATGCTATTGGCTATTATTCTTTAACTATTGACAAATCAATTTAATCATTAAAGTTGGTCTTCTAAAATTCTTATGCACACAGTAATTTAGAATTAACCTGCAATAAATTCATAAAACAAAATTCTACTTCAGCAAATTTTACTCTTTTTAAAATAATCAAATGAAACTAATAAATAGGTACGTATAACAAGTCGTACAACTCGTCTCAAGGTTAATTCGATTAGCAACGCAATCAGTCACACCCTCGTGGCCGCAATAGACCCAAAAATATCCCTTATAAACCTTTAGAATAGCATACAAATTCATGCTGCACCCTAACATGACCCAGTGAGTCAAGAATTTCGCCTTGCATCGAGTGATCACACGAGAAGTCACACGTGGGAGGTTGCAAACGTGATCCCACATGCCTCTTTAATAGCCATCTAGATCCCATGTGTCTAACCCCCCTAAAACGAGTCATGGCCAGTTCAGACGGGTCTCTGCATACCTAAACTATCTTGCACACGAAACGGCATAGGGAAAGCGTTGCATAGAGCCCCAAACGACAGCCTTGGGAGGACCACCTTGGAACCTCCGCCCTACCAAAATCCTCTGTGACCTTACGTGATGCCTTACTATGAAACGGGTCATCATCCTTTTAGTGACGGGTCAAAGCAGAAATTGTCACGATGTGGACGCAATAGAAAATCTCGAACGATAAGATTCCTCTCCTATTTCCCAAGCGTTCTCTCCCTCTCCCCATCCCTCTTCTCTCTTTCCTTGTCACATACTCTCTCTCTCATTTCTTTTCTTCCCGAGATACACAGCTCTCTCTCTCTTCCCATTAATACCTCCTTTCTTTTCCGTCCCCTCAACCTCCTCCTTCTTCGCTGACCTAGCTCCTCTGTTCTTCCGAGAAATCCGCCTCTCTCTTTCAATCCTCTCTCTACTCGAGAGAAAGGCCTCTGTCCCTCTGTGAAACATCACCTCTGCACTCGAGTGGTGAGCCCCGAAAGTCGACGCCTCAAGTCCTCTCTCCCTCTCCACATGTAATTCCTCTGTCACTCACCTCTCTCCTTTTCGTCCTTCTTCTCTGTCTCTCTACACCTCTCTCTCTGACCCTCGAGTCTCCTCGCATTTACTCTATCCTGTCTCTCTCTTTGACTTACCACTCGAAACTCTCGAGTGCTGGTACGATCGATCGTGGCCACCTCACCCCCATTGACTCTATTGGTCTCTGACCTGTACCCTCGACCTCTCTGACATGCTCTCTCTACATGAATACCTCCCATCTCCTTTTTAAAAAAAACCGAAGCAGCACCTCGATCCTTCCTTTTTCCCTTCGGATTGGATCTCATGCGTTGAGAAATAGACCCAAAATCAAAACGGTGAGAACAGATGAGTAAGAAGGGAAGGGAAGACGAGGTAGCAACCGGGTTTAGAAGGGGTGGTGGAGGCGTCGCCTTAACCCTCTGGCTTCGTTCCTCGAATCTCACCTCCTAACTGGTAAGATCGAGACTCACATATCGTCCCTTTTTGCTCTGTTGTTGATTTCTTGTTGTGCCTTGTTTCTATCTCTGAAATCTTGTTCGATTGATTTACCGGATACTGGTAATTCCCTAGATAATCCCTCATATATGTTTGATGCTTGCTTTGCTATGTTATGTGATACTCTTGCTCGTTGCTTTATTGTTCGATATTCCTCTGGTCTGGACGTGCTTGATCCTTGTGATGTTGTGTATCTGTGATCAGTAATTCTGGTAACATATTTTTTTTTTTTACTGGCACATGTAAATTGGACCGAGTTGGGTAGTTGCTGTCAGTACCCCATACTGGTTGATGCTTGTTGATCCCTTGTTACTGACACAAAACTATAACTGAATTGATTAAATTATTTAGCCATGATGACGGATCTGTTAGCCCTTGGGTGAATTGAAATGTGCCAGGAGGATTGGGGAGGATTGTCGAGTAGACAGCCCCTGTACCTTAATAGTGATTTTGTTGGTAATAAGCATGTAGCAGCACTGGTATGGTCAATACCAGTGCTGATATACCCTTGTTTTACTTTTAGCCTTGTTGTGCTTGTTATTTGGTTTGCCGATGACCCTGATGTGTTATTGAATTACTGGTGTGCTGATCTACCAGCATCAGCACAGCATAACCTTGAGCTGGACTTGCTGTTGCGTAAGAAACTGGGCTCAGAATGATGACTAAGCCCAGTGAGTTTCTGACGGGCCTTAGGGCTTTAATTTAAATCTCAAATAAGTAAATTGGGCCTTTAAAGCCCATTGGACCTTTGCTGAGCCCTTAGCTGATCTTAATGATAATTAGTTATTGGGCGCTTGTTAATTGGACTTGGGCCTTGTTGGATTAAATTTACAAATGGACCTCTTGACCTTGTTGAATCTAAATGGTAAATGGACTTTTGGCCCATTTACTCTATGGACCCTTGTTGGATAATAAATAAAATAAGTAATAATAGTTCTAGGTATTGGGGGCCTTGGGCCGAGTCGGTATTATGCAGATATTACACAACTAGTAGGTTTAGCCCATAATACTTAGTAACTAGACCCGAATAAGAAAAATGACCGAGAAAGGTATAATAGGGGAAATGACGATTATAAGCCCGTGCAGCGAGAGCTACGGCGATGACGTATGAGTCTCGGGCTTCCGATCCCACTCAGGATTAACACAAACCAAACATAAATTAAAAATAACCAACTTGTGTTTCTATATATTTTCTATACTATATTTATCACAATAAACAATATAACGTATAATATACGGCTCAGTTACATAGTAGGATAGTAGTTTGGCACGACGTCGTATTTGACGTGATGACACTTGATTTATTAATAATGCGTAACGAATAAATTAAGTAACTAAACTTGACATAATACTAAACAATATAATTTAAGTAATTATAAGTGTTACTAAGTGTAATGTATAGATATAAATATATATATAGATATAGATATATATATACACATAAATATATATACAAGATAACCAAATAATAAATTACATATATACGAGCATGTATATAAGTTTATAGATATGATTATATATTTTACATATACTTATATATGAACTTATATATATATAAATATATATTTAATTAAGTACACTAGAATCACCACCAACCATATTGAACTAAGTATAATTATATAAATAATATTATATATTGATCAATTCCTCTATAAACGCATAACTAATATAATTACACATATTCGTTAGTATATAATTAACTATTTTTGTTTCTTCTTTTGATTAGTTAAATAATAAAGTCCAACTAAAAGTAGTTGATTTTATAACATGCTTTCATCGTGATGTGTTATTTACATTCTTTGCCTTATCGTCCGGACGTCACATTGAATAATGAGAATAGTAACACACTCAGAACCACATTTAAATTAAAAGGACAGAAACAAGTGATTGTACCCACACTCACTGTGCAGCCGGGAACACTGCACGCAAGACTTGACTAAGTGATAATATTGAATAAAATAAATTAGGAGCATCAAGGACGTCTCAAACGCCGTTACCTTGTCATTTGATTTCACTTAATATGTTACAAGTCCCTCGACTAATTAAACAAACTCGAAATAAATAAATAGGAGACCTAGTCGACTCGGACCCGCACACAGGGGACGAGACTGACGCAGCTGCATACGACGCTGAGGTCAGCGTGGACGCAGCAGATCCTTCGATAGAGTAGCTAGCGCTTCTTTCCAGGTGTGGATTCCTGGGGATTATATTCCTTTCTCTCTCTTAAATTAGGACCTACCAGTCTTACCTAAATTGAACTGCAGTACCAAATTACCAACAAATTATAATCAGGCCCGTAGATCTTGAACTGTCATGAATTCATTTTGGTAATTGAACCAACTATTTTGACCAACCTGCATTGCATGTCACCTGCATTCATATTGCACGTGAGATCTGTTATATGGATCGTATAGGCTATTAGACTACTTATAGGTAGATGCGTATCAAATATTATTTATATATTTTCGTTGGGAGTGATGAGAGTCGGGCCGGTGGGTCTAGCTAGGACGGATGTAGTCTGGGGGCATCGTGAGGATGGATTACGTACGGTAAACGGTCTCGCCCGTGGGGTCCATTTCTCGGGATGTCCCTAAGGACATTCGATCACTGCTCACCATCGATGACCATCACTTGATGGCTCGTAGTGCCAGTTCGAGTGTTTGATTTTCAAGATCCTTACTAGTATAAATATTATAATATCTTCCTTTGAGTGATTAAGGTTCGGTTTCTCAGTTTAGAGTATGCGTGTCATATGTGACGTATTGGAGCTATTCCGTTCTTTATATTTCTATTAGCCGATGTTTCGGGATCTCCTAATATTCGAAGGACTTCCTCCTTTGGCCCCTGGTTGGTACAGAGGAAGTTTGGGGCTCCCCTTTGGCCCCTGGTTGGTACAGGGAGTTCCCTTTTATTATTGTTACTCAAACGGGTAGTCGGTTCCTTATTTCCGTATGACGGCTGAGACCGAGAGTTTAAATTTATTTTCTTATCTTTTGTGAGGGTAGGTTTCTCGGTTCGCTTTTTGATCGAGTGTGTGCTTTTATAGCCGCTCATGCATTTACCAGGGCGTTTCGTTCTGGAAACTCAGATTTTAGTTAGGCCGTGGTTGATTTGAGACCCGTCCAACGATTACGTTGGGCCTGTGGTTGATCTGGGACCCGCCTAACAATACCCTTAGGCTTGTGGTTACGACCCGTCTGAGGGGGCGAATCCTGAAGTCCTACATCGGGGTTTTCTAATTTGACAAATCGTTTCTTGTCTGGGAGCCTTGATATTATTCTTACTACCTATATATATATACTATTATTCCTCATGATATTTTTGGGTTTCTTTCTCGTATCGTCCTTTGGATAAAACATTAAATTGATTAATGGTGGACAAATACACATTTAGGTGTAGCATTTAAATGTTAGTTAATCTCAGTAAAAGTGAATGGTCCAACCTTGAATCGGATATAATCTCAAAGGCTGGACCTTAATCCACACTGAGTAAATTTTTATAATTTACTCACGTTCCACGGTTGGTTGTGGGGTCCAGGTAAGGAGCAGAAGTTCTTTTGCTGTCCAGAGGAGAGCGCTAGGATGGAGTCCCCAGCGTCTTCCGTTTTGAGGATCACTTCATTGTTTTCTTTTATTCCTTTTTGTTAGGATTAGTGTGTAGTAGGTTAGCTAGGGTCGGTCCCACATCCTTTGATGGGATCGTCCTCTTCAGTATGTATTTTACTTTTGTTTTGCTTCCGCTGAAAACCTTGTATCCAGACGCTGGATTATATATATGTATTCATTGGATGATTATGTACTGTGTGAAATGTGTGCTTTTCCTTCGAATTAAGTATAATAAATAAATCTTATATGTGTTTCTGAGTGGCCAATTAAGCCTTTCGTGTACTTGAAATCAAGTACACGTGGCGGGATTTACACCCCTAAGCTAGTCATTATTTCTGGGGTGTGACATCCTTCGGTGGTATCAGAGCGTGACTGTTTTGTCGTGCTAAGACACGATGACGGTCATGTATTAATGTAGCCACCTGTTTTCAAGGCTGAAATCAGTATAGCACACATAAAAATACATGTAATCCGCTTAGGTATGAGTGAGGGTAGGTTATAGGATTTCGTAGACTGTGATCCGTAACGCGATACTTCTCGTTTGATACTTCGGTAATTGATATCTAGACCATTTGGTAAGTTGGGACCGAGCCTAGTAATGACGTTCGAGTACGAGTTCAGTAGCACTCGGCGGTTTCTCATGTCAGCGCGAGACGTACATTTGTTACGACACAATTCTTGCACAAACACGAGGACCGTCAGATTTGGTGTGAAAGATGTCGGCTCAGCGACGCCATTTGTTCGTTTTTATCAGCACTAGGCTGCGGATCTTCAACTTCATTTCGCAAGACTCAATGCCGAGACAGATGAAATAATTGTTTATCATTAGGACTCAAGGATAAGGTCAACGATTTAAAAAAAAAAAAAAAAAAAAAAAAAAAAAACTGAATCGTAGGACAACGATTCAACGATACCAAGACCTCTACCATACCAAATCCTAATAAGGAAGTGAATAAAGAACAGTATAAACAATAAAGTATATTAAATAATATTCAAATATAATAATTAATAGGTCAACTTTTATGTTGTTTTGTTTTAGTTTCCCTATATTACTTTTCCAAACTTGACTTATTCACGACTTGATCGCTCACGACCCTCGACTCGATTCTTACCCTCATTTCTCCAAACCACTCGCTCGAGCTGGGATATGCGGAGCGAAGTACACGACATTAACAGTATCACATATGCAGTACGCTCGCCACTGGGTCAGCAGACCCATAAACCATCTTGACCCCTGATGACTACGACTTCACTTGACTTTTTAATAAAGGTCTGAATACATACGTGACGATAACGACCAGATACACATGTCTACATTACAACGAAACCATTCTTCATTTTAAAAATTTCCTTTAGGAACGCACTCCTTTGGTTTGAAAGTCGTTTGGACTAACGCGTGGTTTAATACCAACCTAAAAGACTATAGATGCTTGAGGTAAGAAAGTTCTCTCTAGAGAAGGAATAAGTAAAACCTTTAAAACTTGGCAATCACTACAACTTCGTTTCTTACATGACTTTCCCATCTCGATACTCATTAAGCACAAAATCTATGACACTCCCTTTTCATTTTCCTCTTCTCCATATTCCTTCCCTTTTTCTCATCACGATGCTTAACTCAAATCGACATGTTTCGCTTCGAATTTCCTTCGTAGTTCACCATAAGTGATTGCATTCTTACTTCTAGTTTAAGGCCGAGGCTTCCCTTTTTATTTCCTTAATTCATTGTAAAGTATGTAGCATGTTTGATCCTAATTTCTTTCTTCCTAATTTTTCATTTCTGAAAACATAACAACTGAGATTATCTCACATGATGGCTGATGGTGTCGCAGAATATCTTGAAATAACCTGACTAGTCCCAATCTCCGCAGATCCTTGGATAACTAAGTTTAGACTATTGCCACACCCGTCTGATGTTTCATAGGGACTAAATTTAACTTGACCACCCTATGTCTTTAGCACACGCTCGCCCAAAAATCACGAAAAGACGATGCTCGCTTCTCTAATAAGAATACGCTCAAGTAATAGTCCTTACCTTTAAAATCATAGATTGACGTGTAAAGGAGACGAAATCTCGATAACACTTCATTCGAGCTAATCAGACTTCTAACTTCAGTCGGGATTATGTCGATCCGACATAACTACTCAAGTCATAATTTCAAAAACATCATACGAAGTCTCATTAAGATATCTAGTTGAAAATCTAAAGAGTTGAAAAGGACATAAAGATTCGAGTAACTAAACTTAAACCTATACAGATAATGTACTTACTAACAAATGTGAAATAAATTATCAGATTTTAACATGACAAATCAAATTAATTCTAAGACATCATGTCATCATCGCTTGATCACAGTAGTAAGCATCATTTGCATCTGCATCTGCATCATCTGCATCACCTACACCTGCATCATCTGCATCATCATCATTTCATACTAAGGAATTGGTGAAGAACCTATGATGACATGATAAGACAAAAATAAAATACGCTCTTCAATTAAACGATCAGAACTAATTTAAACAGAAACAATTTTTAAAAGCTCACAAGAAAATCTCAAATCGTTAATCTGATCATCGAACCTAATTATTCAAGAGGAAGTTACGAATTTAGCATATTTATCCTAATAGAGACTATTACACTCACAACCGACCTCGTCTTCGAATCTGTCCTTTCGCTCCGTAGGACAGACGTTTTGACTAGGCCGAATGAGTTCTTCAATTAATTCATTAGAGATATTGGAATCGACACCAGATCGAAGACCTTAAAAGCACACATATTGAACCCCACCCCTAAGTATTATCGTTTCGAGGACGAAACTTTTTCTTAGGGGGGGAGGATGTAAAACCCACCATTTTCAACAAGTGATTTATTAAATAATACCTTGTTAATGATAAAATTTATCCTTAATTAAAATATTAACTCTAATCTAGCTCACAAAAACATCCAAAACTTAAAACTTTTTAATTAAGTAATTTACAAATTTTCGAAGGATAAAGATGAAGATAATTTTAATAAATGAATCATCATTCGTAAAAGACTAAGTATTTAAAAAGAACTTACTGTACCTATAAAATAAAATAAAATAATAATTGAACGACAAATATTATTATAAGGTATAAGATAAAATGTATATTGATAATAATAATGAATTAAGTGAAGAAGTACATGAGACCAAAAATTTTAAATGCAGAGTTAAAATGTATATAACTGCGTGGAAGTTGCAAGTATAAACAAATCTTGTAGCTAGGAATTAACGTACTAAATATATGCTATTGGCTATTATTCTTTAACTATTGACAAATCAATTTAATCATTAAAGTTGGTCTTCTAAAATTCTTATGCACACAGTAATTTAGAATTAACCTACAATAAATTCATAAAACAAAATTCTGCTTCAGCAAATTTTACTCTTTTTAAAATAATCAAATGAAACTAATAAATAGGTACGTATAACAAGTCGTACAACTCGTCTCAAGGTTAATTCGATTAGCAACGCAATCAGTCACACCCTCATGGCCGCAATAGACCCAAAAATATCCCTTATAAACCTTTAGAATAGCATACAAATTCATGCTGCACCCCAACATGACCCAGTGAGTCAAGAATTTCGCCTTGCATCGAGTGATCACACGAGAAGTCACACGTGGGAGGTTGCAAACGTGATCCCACATGCCTCTTTAATAGCCATCTAGATCCCATGTGTCTAACCCCCCTAAAACGAGTCATGGCCAGTTCAGACGGGTCTCCGCATACCTAAACTATCTTGCACACGAAACGGCATAGGGAAAGCGTTGCATAGAGCCCCAAACGACAGCCTTGGGAGGACCACCTTGGAACCTCCGCCCTACCAAAATCCTCTGTGACCTTACGTGATGCCTTACTATGAAACGGGTCATCATCCTTTTAGTGACGGGTCAAAGCAGAAATTGTCACGATGTGGACGCAATAGAAAATCTCGAACGATAAGATTCCTCTCCTATTTCCCAGGCGTTCTCTCTCTCTCCCCATCCCTCTTCTCTCTTTCCCTGTCACATACTCTCTCTCGCATTTCTTTTCTTCCCGAGATACACAGCTCTCTCTCTCTTCCCATTAATACCTCCTTTCTTTTCTGTCCCCTCAACCTCCTCCTTCTTCGCTGACCTAGCTCCTCTGTTCTTCCGAGAAATCCTCCTCTCTCTTTCAATCCTCTCTCTACTCGAGAGAAAGGCCTCTGTCCCTCTGTGAAACATCACCTCTGCACTCGAGTGGTGAGCCCCGAAAGTCGACGCCTCAAGTCCTCTCTCCCTCTCCACATGTAATTCCTCTGTCACTCACCTCTCTCCTTTTCGTCCTTCTTCTCTGTCTCTCTACACCTCTCTCTCTGACCCTCGAGTCTCCTCGCATTTACTCTATCCTGTCTCTCTCTTTGACTTACCACTCGAAACTCTCGAGTGCTGGTACGATCGATCGTGGCCACCTCACCCCCATTGACTCTATTGGTCTCTGACCTGTACCCTCGACCTCTCTGACATGCTCTCTCTACATGAATACCTCCCATCTCCTTTTTAAAAAAAACCGAAGCAGCACCTCGATCCTTCCTTTTTCCCTTCGGATTGGATCTCATGCGTTGAGAAATAGACCCAAAATCAAAACGGTGAGAACAGATGAGTAAGAAGGGAAGGGAAGACGAGGTAGCAACCGGGTTTAGAAGGGGTGGTGGAGGCGTCGCCTTAACCCTCTGACTTCGTTCCTCGAATCTCACCTCCTAACTGGTAAGATCGAGACTCACATATCGTCCCTTTTTGCTCTGTTGTTGATTTCTTGTTGTGCCTTGTTTCTATCTCTGAAATCTTGTTCGATTGATTTACCGGATACTGGTAATTCCCTAGATAATCCCTCATATATGTTTGATGCTTGCTTTGCTATGTTATGTGATACTCTTGCTCGTTGCTTTATTGTTCGATATTCCTCTGGTCTGGACGTGCTTGATCCTTGTGATGTTGTGTATCTGTGATCAGTAATTCTGGTAACATATTTTTTTTTTTACTGGCACATGTAAATTGGACCGAGTTGGGTAGTTGCTGTCAGTACCCCATACTGGTTGATGCTTGTTGATCCCTTGTTACTGACACAAAACTATAACTGAATTGATTAAATTATTTAGCCATGATGACGGATCTGTTAGCCCTTGGGTGAATTGAAATGTGCCAGGAGGATTGGGGAGGATTGTCGAGTAGACAGCCCCTGTACCTTAATAGTGATTTTGTTGGTAATAAGCATGTAGCAGCACTGGTATGGTCAATACCAGTGCTGATATACCCTTGTTTTACTTTTAGCCTTGTTGTGCTTGTTATTTGGTTTGCCGATGACCCTGATGTGTTATTGAATTACTGGTGTGCTGATCTACCAGCATCAGCACAGCATAACCTTGAGCTGGACTTGCTGTTGCGTAAGAAACTGGGCTCAGAATGATGACTAAGCCCAGTGAGTTTCTGACGGGCCTTAGGGCTTTAATTTAAATCTCAAATAAGTAAATTGGGCCTTTAAAGCCCATTGGACCTTTGCTGAGCCCTTAGCTGATCTTAATGATAATTAGTTATTGGGCGCTTGTTAATTGGACTTGGGCCTTGTTGGATTAAATTTACAAATGGACCTCTTGACCTTGTTGAATCTAAATGGTAAATGGACTTTTGGCCCATTTACTCTATGGACCCTTGTTGGATAATAAATAAAATAAGTAATAATAGTTCTAGGTATTGGGGGCCTTGGGCCGAGTCGGTATTATGCAGATATTACACAACTAGTAGGTTTAGCCCATAATACTTAGTAACTAGACCCGAATAAGAAAAATGACCGAGAAAGGTATAATAGGGGAAATGACGATTATAAGCCCGTGCAGCGAGAGCTACGGCGATGACGTATGAGTCTCGGGCTTCCGATCCCACTCAGGATTAACACAAACCAAACATAAATTAAAAATAACCAACTTGTGTTTCTATATATTTTCTATACTATATTTATCACAATAAACAATATAACGTATAATATACGGCTCAGTTACATAGTAGGATAGTAGTTTGGCACGACGTCGTATTTGACGTGATGACACTTGATTTATTAATAATGCGTAACGAATAAATTAAGTAACTAAACTTGACATAATACTAAACAATATAATTTAAGTAATTATAAGTGTTACTAAGTGTAATGTATAGATATAAATATATATATAGATATAGATATATATATACACATAAATATATATACAAGATAACCAAATAATAAATTACATATATACGAGCATGTATATAAGTTTATAGATATGATTATATATTTTACATATACTTATATATGAACTTATATATATATAAATATATATTTAATTAAGTACACTAGAATCACCACCAACCATATTGAACTAAGTATAATTATATAAATAATATTATATATTGATCAATTCCTCTATAAACGCATAACTAATATAATTACACATATTCGTTAGTATATAATTAACTATTTTTGTTTCTTCTTTTGATTAGTTAAATAATAAAGTCCAACTAAAAGTAGTTGATTTTATAACATGCTTTCATCGTGATGTGTTATTTACATTCTTTGCCTTATCGTCCGGACGTCACATTGAATAATGAGAATAGTAACACACTCAGAACCACATTTAAATTAAAAGGACAGAAACAAGTGATTGTACCCACACTCACTGTGCAGCCGGGAACACTGCACGCAAGACTTGACTAAGTGATAATATTGAATAAAATAAATTAGGAGCATCAAGGACGTCTCAAACGCCGTTACCTTGTCATTTGATTTCACTTAATATGTTACAAGTCCCTCGACTAATTAAACAAACTCGAAATAAATAAATAGGAGACCTAGTCGACTCGGACCCGCACACAGGGGACGAGACTGACGCAGCTGCATACGACGCTGAGGTCAGCGTGGACGCAGCAGATCCTTCGATAGAGTAGCTAGCGCTTCTTTCCAGGTGTGGATTCCTGGGGATTATATTCCTTTCTCTCTCTTAAATTAGGACCTACCAGTCTTACCTAAATTGAACTGCAGTACCAAATTACCAACAAATTATAATCAGGCCCGTAGATCTTGAACTGTCATGAATTCATTTTGGTAATTGAACCAACTATTTTGACCAACCTGCATTGCATGTCACCTGCATTCATATTGCACGTGAGATCTGTTATATGGATCGTATAGGCTATTAGACTACTTATAGGTAGATGCGTATCAAATATTATTTATATATTTTCGTTGGGAGTGATGAGAGTCGGGCCGGTGGGTCTAGCTAGGACGGATGTAGTCTGGGGGCATCGTGAGGATGGATTACGTACGGTAAACGGTCTCGCCCGTGGGGTCCATTTCTCGGGATGTCCCTAAGGACATTCGATCACTGCTCACCATCGATGACCATCACTTGATGGCTCGTAGTGCCAGTTCGAGTGTTTGATTTTCAAGATCCTTACTAGTATAAATATTATAATATCTTCCTTTGAGTGATTAAGGTTCGGTTTCTCAGTTTAGAGTATGCGTGTCATATGTGACGTATTGGAGCTATTCCGTTCTTTATATTTCTATTAGCCGATGTTTCGGGATCTCCTAATATTCGAAGGACTTCCTCCTTTGGCCCCTGGTTGGTACAGAGGAAGTTTGGGGCTCCCCTTTGGCCCCTGGTTGGTACAGGGAGTTCCCTTTTATTATTGTTACTCAAACGGGTAGTCGGTTCCTTATTTCCGTATGACGGCTGAGACCGAGAGTTTAAATTTATTTTCTTATCTTTTGTGAGGGTAGGTTTCTCGGTTCGCTTTTTGATCGAGTGTGTGCTTTTATAGCCGCTCATGCATTTACCAGGGCGTTTCGTTCTGGAAACTCAGATTTTAGTTAGGCCGTGGTTGATTTGAGACCCGTCCAACGATTACGTTGGGCCTGTGGTTGATCTGGGACCCGCCTAACAATACCCTTAGGCTTGTGGTTACGACCCGTCTGAGGGGGCGAATCCTGAAGTCCTACATCGGGGTTTTCTAATTTGACAAATCGTTTCTTGTCTGGGAGCCTTGATATTATTCTTACTACCTATATATATATACTATTATTCCTCATGATATTTTTGGGTTTCTTTCTCGTATCGTCCTTTGGATAAAACATTAAATTGATTAATGGTGGACAAATACACATTTAGGTGTAGCATTTAAATGTTAGTTAATCTCAGTAAAAGTGAATGGTCCAACCTTGAATCGGATATAATCTCAAAGGCTGGACCTTAATCCACACTGAGTAAATTTTTATAATTTACTCACGTTCCACGGTTGGTTGTGGGGTCCAGGTAAGGAGCAGAAGTTCTTTTGTTGTCCAGAGGAGAGCGCTAGGATGGAGTCCCCAGCGTCTTCCGTTTTGAGGATCACTTCATTGTTTTCTTTTATTCCTTTTTGTTAGGATTAGTGTGTAGTAGGTTAGCTAGGGTCGGTCCCACATCCTTTGATGGGATCGCCCTCTTCAGTATGTATTTTACTTTTGTTTTGCTTCCGCTGAAAACCTTGTATCCAGACGCTGGATTATATATATGTATTCATTGGATGATTATGTACTGTGTGAAATGTGTGCTTTTCCTTCGAATTAAGTATAATAAATAAATCTTATATGTGTTTCTGAGTGGCCAATTAAGCCTTTCGTGTACTTGAAATCAAGTACACGTGGCGGGATTTACACCCCTAAGCTAGTCATTATTTCTGGAGTGTGACATGAACTCTTCTGCGGTGGTGAGATTAGTGAAGAGAGAAAGGGACACAGAACTGGAGAGGTTTTGCTCTTGCACGCTTGAGACCTGAGAGAGAGACAGAGAGGGATCTAGGTGGAAGACAGTCGCCGGAGTTGGAGGAACGAAGTAGATCTTAGTTTTAAATGGTGAAGAGACGATTGGGTCGACTGGTAGCGACATATTCCAAATGGCGACCATGGCCATGACATTCGATCACAGCTGTGGTCGCAGGCTGAATTTGGTCTCGCGCTGACCCCGTGAGCCCGTTAAAAAATCCTGCTGCGACTTTATTTTGGGCCGGTCTCAATTACGGTCTCAAATGAGCTTTTTTGTTGTAGTGATTAGATCCCATTTCTCGTATATTTGACCTGATGCCTTGTAATTAATTGACCAATAAGTTTATTGTCTCAATTGAAGTATTAAATCAAATCATATTGCTTATACATATAGATCGTGAGAGGATTGCTGTCTTACAGAGTACACGTCTATTGGCGTTAACACGTTGATCTGGGGATGATTGCTAATCTACAATGTACAAACGAAATATAAAAATACTAACATAGTAGCGCATTGGAAACACCTAAATGGAGATTATCGGATTCTTGGTTGCAATTCTTCTTCTATCTTTCATCACCGTTGATGGCAGTGGTAACCTCCTATGCTTGATTTTTCTTCTTATTTTGTTTGTTTCTACTAACGTTGTTTTATTTTATTTCCTAATTTTTCTTTTTGTATTTTAATTTGGTTTCATTTTTTTAGTGAAATCTTAAATTTGGTTTCATTCTTTAATGAAATCTTTGGCCTTTGCGCTGTTTGTTTTTCAAACAACGACAACAATCAAGAGATCAACCTTTATGCTAGAAAGGCTTCCATCAATCAATCTAAGCAAGTCAAAGTTCCAAATCACAATCCCAAATCTTCTTTATGAATTTGTATTTGATTTGAGGCTGTCCTATACGTAAACACCTAACTAGATCATCTTGATATAGTTTAAAGATGGAAAGAAGGATTAAAGAGCAAAAACAGAATGAGAGTAAAATGAGGCACAATCGGCCAAGGGAGAGGCACACGACCCTAGGGTCGGCCTAGGTGCGACGCACGACCAGCCAAGAGGCCTTCGGCATGGTGGAGGTGGCGGTGAATGGGGATGGTCGGCGTCGGCTAAAGGAGGTGATGGTCTCCTTGGGGGTGTGCAGCTAGCTCAATGGAAAGAGATAAGAAAAAGGAGAACGAAAATAGATCAAGAAAATGATAGATGTAATAAGAAAAGAGAGAAGGAATCATGTATATATCCAAGAAAGAACATCCAATGTGAAATTACAATCTCTTCCTTTAATCGAGTGCTCTAGATTAAGTTTAGAAAGGATCAGGTGGTAATTTCACTTTCCTTGGTCAATTAGACCATTGGTCCATTCAAGATTATTTATCCTTCGCCAAGTCAATTCATACACCTCTCATTCCTCCTTTGATCAAGTTTAGCCACGTTCATCCCTTTTGACCAGCCTTTGATCATGGTTGATCAAGGATTAAGACACCTCTAAACCATTCCAAGTTACCATATATAGTCATATTATCATATGGTGCATCAATTGTGACCTTAACCAATTCATAATTTATTATATGCCTCCATTAAAAATATTCAAAATTTTACAATCCTTGACAATATGTTTCATAATTCAAGTCACTAACTTCTAGAATGAACTATGATGATATAACTCACGGTATAAATGACATAAGCACCAAGTATTGACTTATTTGCAAAAACCAATTTTTTATTCTGGAGCACACATATATGCCTTCATTCTTCCACTTGCACTAGACAAAGTCTTCCTAAATAGTAACCATTATCAATTTGTCATTTCTAAGTTTTCTTATGTTTGGACTTAAATGATACTTATGCATTTCATGCTTAGTCTATGTCAACGAGTATTGTTTGGTAATGCACAAATGATACCAATTTTCCTATTATACTTTTATAACCTCGCACATAATTGTTCCTAATCAATTTATATTATTGTATTAATATACACATACACATATATACATTATTTGGATTACTACTTAGAATGACTCTCGCTTGTGGTATCGAACATTTCGATGAGATCACTCTTATTCAGTAAATTTCTTTGCAATGATTATTTGTGTTCAAGCTAAATTTGGAACTTATCATTTAGCTTACATATTATGTCTAAAGAAGCCATGTTCAACCTTCTATAATTCCCTTTGGAATTTCATAAAAGAATAATGCGAACGTAACCTTTAAACTTGATTGAGATCTCTTTATGAGATGTGTCTTTCATTACTTCTCAAGTAACTCTTTAGCACTTTTAAAACTTATGGATAATTTCGGACTAGTACTTATTGATATGGAGTAATGCATATATATAAACTCCTTTATACAAATGTTGAACTCCTTCAACATCGTCCATTTTCTCTTTCATAAGAGTCTTTCATTATCAATTTCAATTGATCAACATCTATTTTCATAATTCTCATAGTCTAATCCATAGACTTAGAATTCAAATAGATTACTTTTGTTTAACTCTTTAGACAAATGTCCATATTACTTATTGACAAACTCTTTATCATAAATTCAAGATATTAATGAGAGTTTTCATTCATCTTTAAATATAAGCTCTTTCATACTTTTCTAGGATGAACATTACACTTCCAGTAGTCCTTATATATATATATATATATATATATATATATATATATATATATATATATATATATGTTTAAATGGTTCTTAGAATAGTTCAATCATTGAACTAAAGCATGTAATATATATATATATATATACACACACACACACACACTAAGCTATGGATATAATTATCATTAAGCACAATAAATCTTTTGATTTTCTATTACAATTTAACTCATTTGTACTAACTATTTTATGGACCAATCAATTGCTTTCGTATTAAGACCTTGGTTGCGCAACTTCTTGCTTATATATTTCATTCTCCTTAACGAAACATAATGCTAATTACATAACTCATTAATGTACTATCATTTTATCCACTCCTTAATGAATTATGGTAGTCTTTATCAAATGCTTTGATATTACTACATTTTCATCAACTCCTTGATGAACTATAGTAGTATTTATCAACCAATTTGACAGATTTATAGGTAGAATTAGAAACTTTCTTTTACCACTCTTTGTAAAAGGTTTCTTTTACTCCCACTGGGCTTAATATCTCCAGGTTTAATAAAGTATTTTGTATCAAACAAAACACATAATGCATCTTAATTCAATTAAGATCATCTTTATAAATCCTAGATATCATGATTGGAATTAGATGTTTTTCAACTCCTTGATTACATCTTTTATTCAAATCATAAGAACAAGACTTTCTTGAGATCTCTATCTTGATGGAATAATATTTAAGAATAGATGGCAATTTTACGAAAATTGAAGGAAACTTGTATGGAAATCCTTTCAGATTTATCATTTAGATTGTCTATGTAATCTAAGAATTGAGGTTTTATAGCTTCGAATCAATCTTTACTTATAATATCTTTGAACTCCTTCAAAGACCATCATCCATATCATACTACATACATATAGATGAATATAAGAAATGACTTGATTGTATGTATAAGTGTTACTATTTTCAAGCATGTATCTTTGAACTCCTTCAAAGACCATCATCCACATCATACTACATCCATATCATACTACATACTACGTCTTTGATCTAGTCCTCACTTGTTCCTTTCAACTTCATAAAAGGATCTTTGGTCTATCTTCGTTCGCATAAACTTTTTACTTGCATGCATCAAATTTAATTTGATTAAGTTTGTTCATCTTGTGAAAATTAAATGCTTTCAAAGTTTATCTTACTAAGTCATCAAAGAAACCTATAAGTGATGTTCTCATCACTTCTAAAATCCATCCAAAATCTCTTGTTATCGACTAAAAAGAATGAACTTCAAATCAAGCAAGAAATCAATTTTTTTAATCAAGCAAGATCAAGCATCAATCATTATTTGATAGAGAGGGCTCCCCCTCTATCAAAGCAAAAAAATGCCATCCATGTGTTACACAAATAGTAAAGGCAATGTTTTAGTGTTCTAGTCTCCACTAGGCCCAAAGATAGAAGTAAACTTGAGTCTCGCGAAAAAATTGTAAAATCTCGTGATCATCACAACTTGTGAGTACAATACTACATCCACCCTCTACTCCTTTGCTCCTGGCAAAATAATAATGTAAGTATAAGATATTCATCTAATACTTACATTTGAAGTAGAGATTATGTTAATCGATAACATAGATATACCTTAAGCTTCAAACTTTTGGTCAGCAAGGTAATTGTAGCAAATGCGCTTTCAGTGTTTCTTTCCTTTGCAATAGTAGCACTTTACATTGACTCAGATCTTCAAATTGGGACTAGTTCCAGTCATATTGGACGCCTTTCCTTTTTCTTGTTTTCCTTTCCCTTTTTCTTTCTTGTTACCATTCTTCTTGCCTCTTTCCTTCCAATTTTTCTTGCTCCCTGCAGTGATGGTCAACATTTGAACATACCATGGAACTCACCAAGACTCTTCTCCATTACAAACTGGTGATAGTTTATAATGAACCCAGAATAACTTGAGGGGAGTGAGTTGAGAATAATATGAGTGACAACAAACTTTGACATGGAGATTTTTATACGCTCCAACTCTTGAACATGTCTCATTATTTTGAACGTATGAGCACTCACAGAATCGTCCTCTGTGAGTTTAGTGTCCATCAAGCCCTTTATTACTTTGTATGTTTTCACAAGAGCCTACACTTGAAAAAATTTCGTGAGCTTCTCAATAGTGTAATATGGAATATCGAACTCAAAATGCTTTTGCAGTTCGGGGCTCATGGAAGAGACCAAGAGGCACTAAATGCTAATGTTTAGCTCCACGTAAGCCTCAATTGTGCCTTCTGACTTGTTGTGGCCTGATCACCACGGTCAAGCATTGGTAGGGGTGTAAACGGATCGGATACGGACGGATAATCGTCTTACCGTATCCGTTAAAAAAATTCCGATACGAATACGGATCGGATATTAATCGGATATCGAATACAGATCGAATATCGGACGAATATGGATATGAATTTAATATTAATCGGATAATAAAAATAATTCTTATTTGTTATATGTTTATTCAAATGCATCAATGAATTATAAAAAAATGTGATACATAAACACAATATATATATATATATATAATTTAATTAGATTTGTAATCTTCGTACAAAACTAATAATATATATATATATAATATGAATGTTTTTGTTATGAATTCGGATAATATCGGATATGGATATCTTCAATAACTTTGGATATTATTAGATTTTAGCTAAACGGTCGGATACAGATAGATGATAGTCAAACCGTATCCTTATCCGTTAAAATTTTTCGGATACGAATACGGATATGAATCGGATAATTTTTGTTATTTTTCGAATATGGATCCGGATAAAATCGAATATTATCCGATCCGTTTACATCCCTAAGCATTGGTGGGTTAGACATAACCATGTCCTTACCTTTCTCAAGACTATTCGAACATTTCAAAACCAGTCCATGAAGTATGAGCCATCAGATTTCAATTTATTATTTTCAAGGATACACCTAAGATTGATACCTTGTTTTTCACCAGGCATCTACAACAATAAAATTTAGGAGTATAAATATATTGCAATTTTGTCAATTAAAGCCATACAAGATACGACACCCACTATAATTTCTATTTTCCCATTTGTAATGTGTCTATGAACCATAGTTTTAGTCAAGTTAGACATGTTGAGCACGTCACCTAACTTAACTTCAAACACATGCAAGCAACTCCTTGCAAATTGCATCCATTACAACTCCTGTTTTGGGCAATAACAATTGTTCGGTCCAAAATTGTATTTCAAAATGTATAATCTTTATAGGTCCAATTGTAAAGTAAACCTGAGTCATATGTACCCGCAATATGTCTCACACATCATTACAAAATCACATGATGCCAAAATGCACTTACATTGTCATGGAATTCGTTGGATGACTCAGAAAAAATACACTACTTGATATTTCTAAGGAATAATACTCATAGTTGTGACTTTGGTAAGGTCAGATTGTCAAGCACTGATACCTAAGCCTATTACAGTCATAAGAATTTACGTACAATATAAGTAATCATGAAACAAAACAATAACAATCATTCACACAAGGCTACGTGATTATATGATCTGTCATGGGATTCCTTCGATAGTCATCGAAAATTTGCCATTTTCTCCAAAAAGCTCAAACATTTGCAACTTAAGTAAATCAAAACCCATATAGTAATCTAAAAGAAAACAAAGATTGAATTTGATATATTACATCCATATTTCATATGCCATGCAATCCTTTATGATCCTACTACATGTGATCTAATGTTATTCAACATTATGGCAAAAATAACTATTAAAAGCTTATTAAAGAGCATCAAATGTCGCATTACAAATAATCACATACAAGAAATCATTACAAATAAAAGGCTTTGATCAAATAGACCATACAACTCGCACTTGGCTGCAGACTAAAGCAATAGGCCCATATATAAGTATCATTCACAAGTGAACCATTCACTACATCATCACATGGAAAACATCTTGGATTGCTTATAAAGAACTAAATCCTTCCCTTAATGCTTAATTCAAAAGATTTAGATTTCCAAAATCTACCCTCCAATCAAATTAAAAACCTTTCAAATTTTTTTTACAAAATCTAACATAATCTTATGTCAATTTTATCATGAAATCTCAAAAGATTACACAACTCACTTTTAAGCATGTCCATGTTATTCATGAAAGACTATTATATGATATATTTTATAGTAACATTAAATTAAGCATAACTCACTTGAATTAGCTTAAAGGATTCATCCCATGATGATATCGAGTTAGGAAAACCTATGGATCAAATCCTCCATTCTTGTTGGATTAAAGGTTATCCTACAAGCTCTCATCGATTCAACACCATAATCTCCAATTTGAAATTCTCTTACCCTTTCTAATCACTTTAAATCTTGAAAAATAAAGTAACAATTTTTAAATATGAGGTTTCTAAGCTCATGTGAGGATCAAATAAGTCCATAACAAGGACTAGATTATTTTTCACAATCATTCTTATACTTAACAAGCTCTCATTAACCTCCAATAAAAGAAAAGATAAAGAAGAGATACAAATTTCACAAAAGAATCCTCTCAATTTTCATTTTTTTTAAGAAAAGAAAGTCATATGATGCATCAAATGCATCCAAATTAAGCACATATTTTGTAACACATTATACAAAACCTTGTTTCAATTATTTCTTAAATCAAAACTCACATCAACCATGTAAGAGGTACAAAAAGAAATAAACAAGAAAAGAGATCATGCATCCACCATGCATTAAGTTTATTCTTAAACAATCCAATACTAGCATATCAATTCATCTACAAATTAATACCAATCCTAGATCCTTGAGCCTAAACCTAACTCTGATACCATTGAAGGAACTACTACTTATGCTCAAGATGGTCAAGCCAATTTCCAAATTTTTAATCCTAACAATCCATGAACAAGAAGCTCAAATAGACAAAAGCACAAGCACAATAAGACTTTCTCAAGTTCTAGATCAAGTAGTAGTGGATTAGAAATTATACCTTGACCTCCAATATGGTCTCACTTGTAAATCTTGCTTCCAATTGTGTGTAAGTTTCATCGAGTCCATCCAAGCCTTCTTTGAGATCGAGAGATCAACTTTTATGTTAGGAAGGCTTTGATCAATCAATCTAAGCAAGCCAAAGCTCCAAATTACAATCCCAAGGCTTCTTCAAGAAATTTATTTGATTTGAGACTAAGCTCATCACCAAACTAGATCTTTATCTATTTTAATGATGGAAAGCAAAATCAAAGAGCAAGATAATAAGAAGAACAAAGAGAGGCACAATCGACCAAGCAATGAGGCAGGTCGACCAAGAGAGAAGCGTATGACCCTAGGATCGGCATAGGGGTGGCGCACGACCAGTCGAGAGGCCCTTGACCTGGTGGAGGTGGTGATAGGTGGGGATGCTCGGCGACGGCTTAAGGAGGTGTGCAGCTAGCTCAAAGGAAAAAAAGAATAAAGGAGGAGAGAGAAAGTAGATCAAACAAATGAGAAGAGATGGAAATGGCCTTAAATTAGTATTAGAGCGAAAGTTCGACCACATATAAAAAATGTCCTCAAATTTATTTTTTGCAAGATTTTATGAGGTCTCCTTCTTTGCAAGTGCTTCTTATTGTTCTTTAGCATAATCGTCCTTAGCTTGAGTCATTTGCTTCAAAATGTGAATATTTTTCGAATCTGTCATTCCTTGTTCCTTTATGATCTCAAGCGCAATCTCCAAACATGTCCTTGGTTTCTTTCCGGTGAGGGCTATATAGCTTGTTGTCAACATCTCCTCTCCCGAGGTTTACTTATTTTTCCTCATCTTCACTTTCTTCGGACTCGCTTAGCCAAGTTGATAGCGTAGCTCTCTTATTATTCTTCTTAAATCGTCCTTCTTGTAATCTTCTTCTTTGAGGAAAGATCACATAGCAATTTTAAATGATATGATCTTTCTTGTTGCAAGATAGGCATACAACATTTTTTCCTTTAGTTAGTCTCTCTTTATTCACCTTCCTTTCGAATTATATTCCTCCTTTCACTAGCTTGGTAAGGAGGTCCTTATCTTTAGAGAGAACTTGGTGAAGGTTTTGATATATGACTTCGCTTGACTCGAACTTATAAGGTGGATTAAATGAAGATTGAGCCGGTAGTGCCAAGGTTTTAGTTGAGATTGTGCTCTTGACTTCTTTGTGATTCTCCTCGTGTGAGCAAAGTGGAGCGTACACCTCTTCAGGTTGATAAGTAAGTCATTTAGCTTGTAGTGCTTCTATAGAGCTCACAATGTCATCCCAATCAGTCTTTTTGGAAACCATCCTCAAGAGTTTACCTACAAAATCTTCATCACAAATGATAGAGACTTTTAAAGGACTCATTATCTTCAAACTTCATGTTTGCTAACTTTTTTTGCTAATCTGACCTTTCGAATCTTTTTCATATGTCCATTCCCTTCATACCTAAGGACTAATGCATTCCATATTTCCTTAGCATTAGAGGAATGTGTGAAAGATAAGGCAATTGACTCATGAATTGATCTTAAGATGGTATTTATACCATTATCATTAGTGTACTTAAGTTCTTTTGATTCTTTGGTAAGGGTAATACCATCTAACTCATACTTTGGTATCCAACCATCTTCAACTATTTTTCAAAGTTCAAGCAAGGTTGGATAGTTTACCATACACCTTTTTCAATATGAAAAGTTTTTGCAACCTACTTCAAAGATCGGGGGTTCTTTCACAATTTTCAATTTAGCCATATTTCACAAAATCAAGAACTAACAAGAATTTTGGTACTTAGCTAGGTATGAACCTATGAATTCTGATACCAATTGTTAGAAAAATAGGGATTGTGATTTAATGCACAAAACTAAGTTCAATTCAATAGGCGGAAGTGATTTCAATTCAAGTTAAAGCTTTTAGACCTTAATCACCTAGCCAAGTAGTAGAGCAAGCAATTTTAAGAACTAATTGAGAAAATCACAAAAATTAAGAGCAAAGTACTAAAAAGAGAGAGAGTGAAGAGAGAACAATCGAGAATAAGAGAACACGCTATGTAACATGGTTCGACCTATCAAATGAACTTAGGCCTACGTCCACGAGTCTCTCGGAATAAAATCTTCTTTCCGGACCGATTTCACTATAAATAAGTGTTCTTTTACAAAGTGCGGAGCCGATCTTCCACTTCTTCTACACAAGCAAGTCAATCTTCTTCTCCTAGACCGATGCACGGGACAACACCTCAATACACAATAAAAAGGGTCTAATTGACAACTCAATCTTGGACATGGATGCACCACTTGACAACACAAATGTGATGCACTAAAGGCTATACAAGCTAAGGGTTTTGTTCTCGAATAGACAATAAGAGAATAGTAGCTATCATAATGCTCTCTAGGTTAGGTAGGTGGAGGAGAAGGCTCTTTGGCTCTTTCTGGTGCTCAATTTGACTATTGGAAGCTTGTGGGGGAGGTTTCAGCACCTTGCTGATTCGTCTCTGCATCATATATATAGGCTGGGCACTTCTTAGAGTCTTGAAACCATGGATTTGTGCTGGAGCGTTGTAGAAACTCCATGACGCGTTGCCCAACTCATTATAACGCCTTGTTAGCTTTCCAAAATTACCCTTGTATGCTTCTCTGGCTGTTTTCTAGGCCCTTCTCCTTTAGAAACCCGTTATAACGGGTTGAAACTCGTTATAACGGGTTGGTCAAGCGTTACAGTAACGCATGCCTCTGTTAGGCTTTGTTTTGCTCCAAAAACGGTTCTAGCATTACAACATCTTTTGTAACCTGTTATGACGTGTTATGACCTATTATAACGGATTCCAACTCGTTATAACAGGTTGGTAACGCTTGGAATTTTCAAGGTAAATGACTTTCTTCAAACGGCCATAACTCTTAACTCGTAACTCAAATTTCAGTGTTTTTCGAAGCGTTGGAAAGATCTTGACAAGTTCTACATTTATTCTCAAAGCATCACCTGCAAATTCTTTACAGAGAAATAGTTAAATTCAAATTTCTTTGCAAATCAACAAATTAAAGGAGATGTTGAAGTCAACATCAATGCCATTAACTCTAATTTGTAACAATTCAATCTTAGACTTTAGATCATTGATAATAGCATTTTTAACATTTATAGACTTTTTGAACTCATGATTAAAAAACTCGTGATTTTTATTCAAACCACAAAACTCATCATCACTAGACTCATCATAATACTTGAAAACAAGATAAAAAAACTACCGTATTAGCTCGGCTAGAGAATACACTAAACACCAACTGCAGGGAGTGCAAACTAGATCATTCCATAAAGTCAGTCGGGAGACATTTTGCTGCCTTTTATAACAAAATACCAACTGCAGGGAATACACTAAACACAAGCGAGGAACTGCAAGATAACGAGTTCCTAACCTCATCTAATGGGAGGTTTCAGATGGGTTTCTTCAATGCCACAAATTCCAAGAACCGGTATCTCGGAATTTGGTACACCGACCCTCATAAGACGGTCGTTTGGGTTGCCAATAGGGAACATCCAATCATCAGTGATACTGGCACACTTTACCTATCCCCAGATGGAGCCCTTGTCCTCCAAGACAGCACATATCAAGATATATGGTCTAGTGGTAATCAGCTCAGCAGAGGAGAACCTCAAGCTTGTCTCCTTGATTCTGGGCTGCTTGTAGTCACTGATACCAAAACCGGAAAACTTCTGTGGCAGAGTTTATACCAACTCTCGGACACCCTATTGCCCAATGTACCACTTGGTTATACAAAAATGTTGGATTCAATGCTTGAAATTCAACTTTCTGCATGGAACACTACTGGAATTGATCCATCCTCTGGACAATATGTTCGGAAGTTGGATCATTCTAGAAGGTATGAACTGGTTACTTTTAGGGGGTCTGATGTAACTTATCGGACTGGTCCATGGGATGGTAAGAGATGGAATGGTTTCCCCAAAATGACACAAGATTTGGTGAGTTTTTTTGTCTCAAAATCAGGCACTGATGGAGCATATTTCTGGTATGAGCCTATAGACCCATCGGTTCTTTGGCGACAGGTAATGAATTCAAATGGTACAACATATCGCTATCGTTACGACGGCAGTAATTGGATAGAATATTGGAAAGCGCCAAGTGAATCGACCCCTTCATATGCTGCATGTGGGCCATATGGGATTTACTTTGATGGCAATTGTAAATGTTGTGTTGAAGGTTTATTTCATCCCAAGAATGAAACAGATTGGAAAAATCGCAAATTTTCTGGAGGTTGCGAAAGAGAGGTTCCTCTAAATGACAGACATAATAGATTTGCTACTCTACAAAATGTGAAGTTGCCAGACACAATCAATGCAACTTCGGATGAAAGCAAGAGCAAAAGTGAATGTGCAAGTTGGTGCCTGAAGAATTCCTCTTGCACAGCCTATGCATATATTGGATGGCAAGGATGTCTAACTTGGTTTGGAGACATCATTGATATGGAAAAATTTCTTACTGGAGGGGATAGTTTATACATCCGTGTTGCTTCAACGAGTGGTATGTGGTTATTTGCATTGATTAAAAACAATTTGCGAGCTTGGTAAATGAATTTATTTTATTCATTATTTTCCACTTTGTCTTACCAGGTTCCAATAATCTCAAAATTATTTCCATTGCCGTGTCTGTTAGTATTGCTGCAGTTCTATTTCTCTTAGCAGCAGTAATTCTGGTGCAGAAAAAAATGATTTTCAGTGGTAATTCTGGTTCTCTAAGGTGGCCATTTAGAACTTCACAAACAGGTACGATTGGTTCAAGAAAAGTTGTCAGATCCAAGTTTGTTGTTGTATCATAATTTCCTAATTCCTGTCAGAAAAGTGGTACTGAAAGGAATTATTTTCTGTGGTAATTTTGGTTCTCTAAGGTTGCCATTTAGAAGAACTACACAGAGGTATGATTGGTTTAAGAAAGTGTCAGATCCAAATTTGTTCTTGTATCATAATTTCCTACTTCCTGATAGTTTTCACATGTACTTTCAGCTGTAGACAATAGCCCTTCACATGTCCAAATTATCGAGTATTACGACATCAGAACCATAATAAAAGCCACTGATGATTTTAGTGATACAAATATCATTGGCAGAGGACAGCTTGGACCAGTATATAAGGTAAGATAATCCTCCCGCAAACGGAGGAAGCCATAAAGTTATTCTCAGGTTTTGTTATGTCCTATTATATTTAGGATGTGTTGTAATGAACTGCTTTTGTCTAAGAGCGCTGGTAGCTGCTAAGGTACTTCTTTCAAAAAGATTAACAATAAGTTAAAATATTCCTTTTTCTGTACTTGTTATTATTACTTTCCTGAACTTATTTCTTACTACATTTATTTGTTGAATGGTGCAAGCAGTCAACCAGCCTTCTGTCCAACCATTGGGGGATCAACTTACGAAAAACTGATGTTGAATAGATGACATATATATAACTATATAAGATTTAATATGTAACGACATTATCAGGTGCTTTTACATAGCCCTTAAAAATTTGCCTATGTAGTTTCTACATAACCTGTCCGAGCCAGGAAAAGGAGGAGAGTTGTCATAGGCTTGGCGATCCAACAATAAAATTGAGCCATTCTCATGGACATGTAACCCAATATTATATTTTTTGGTATTGGTAAGATATAGTGGTTAACTTAAATTGTATAATGAGAGGAGTTGGACAATAAACTGGTTGGATGGGAAACATTAATTTTCTTTAATTTATTATATTTTTGCATTATATTGACTGTCAGATTAGCTGAGACCAATTTAATATCACTTACTATGTGAATTGCTATAGGGAGTTCTAGAGAATGGTGATGAAATTGCAGTTAAAAGACTTTCAAAAAGTGCACATAATGGAAATGAACAACTTGAAAATGAGCTGAATCTTCTTGCAAGGCTCAAGCACAAGAATCTTGTTAAATTGTGCGGATTATGCATACAGCAACAGCAAATTATCCTATGCTTCGAATTTATGCAGAATCTCAGCCTTGATCAATTGTTGTTTGGTATGTATATATGCATATCTATTTTTTTTTTTTACTTTGAAATTGTGGTCTTGTGAGTCACTTCAGAATTATTTCATTATTCCAGTGATCTGGGATAAGATGACGTGGTTGATGGAAAAGCAAATAAGGAATTAGTTTAGTTAACTGTGGCATGCATTACATAAATTAAATTTCTTATTATCTTTGACAGAAAAATGTGATTTGTTTACCTAGGCACTAGACAAGAGGTAACAGAACTAAACTGGGAACAGAGATTCAAATTAATACAAGGAATCAGCTCAGGTTTTCTTTACCTACATGAGGATAATGGTGATAAAATAATTCATCGCGATGTAAAGCCTGAAAATATTCTATTAGACAAAAATATGGTCCCCAAAATCTCAGATTTCGGTCTGGCAAGGCTCTTGGGAGAGGATTACGCCATTTTAATGACCAGCAGTACTTATCAAGGGACAAGGTTAGTTGATGACTTTCTTCACATATGACTTTCCTTGCATCTCGTTGTATTAGGCCAATTACTTACAATGAGGACCAGGAAGAAGCCATTTTCGTTTACAGATTTCACAGTCACTATTAAATATCGATATTGATGGAGGACTTCTGCAGGATCTCCATTTTTAGGCAAAAAGAAATGAAAATAATTTAGGTTTAGTTATCCAACTTTCTCAAATAAATAAATAAATTGGTTATTGAACTTTCATTTCCTTGGTCTTCCAAAACCACAAAGTTGGTCCCTTGATATTTTCTTACTAAACTGGTCATTGATTTATTTTTAATTTGAACTAAACTAGGTTTTAACTTCCGGCAAAATAGCAAAGATAATATTTATATGGAAAAGATCATGTTACTATGAGACATAGCAATCAGTATATCACTATTCGCATAATTTGTAGTCGTGTAAAAATTCAAATAAATTCAGTAGATTAAATAGGTTTCTCATAGGTAACATATTGACCAGGGATATTGCATATTTACTCATACTTTCAGGGGTTACATTGCACCAGAACTACAGAATGGTATTCTGTCAACTAAAGTCGACATATACAGCTTCGGAATGGTTATTCTTGAAGTAATCAGTGGCAAAAGAAACAGTTCTTCACCTTTAGAGCTTGTTAGTCTTGTAAGCTCCTCTTCCTTCTTGTCTCTCTCCCTCCACTAACTTGCAAAATAATCATTTTTTTTTTTGTTTGTATACAATTTAGGCACTTCAATACTTAAATGAAAGGAGAATACTAGAATTAAAAGATGAAAGACTAGGAGAACCCTGGTCGGATGAAGAAATAAAAAGATGCATACACATTGCATTATTATGCCTTCTTGAAGAACCTCAAACAAGGCCAAACATGCGACAAATTAATCTATGGTTAACTAGCCAATCAACCCCTCTTACAACATTGCCTGATCAGGCTTCATACTGGGGTAATATTGCCATTGAAGCCTCTACAGTTGTCGACAGCACAGACCTCCTGTAATCCAGAAAGCTTGTTTCTGGATTATGGTGCAACAATATAATGTTTTGTTGTAAATGTGCACCGAAAGAATCACAGCTGTGAATGTTAATTAAGTTTTCTAGTCACATTCATGTCTATTTATTTTGCATTGTTTTTCTGTATAGTTTGGCTTCTTGAATACAATGTTCTTAACAAGAAGTCTCCGTCAGATTTTGTGTGCACCAGGTGCCTATTGGCCCCTGAATATAAACAGATTTAATTCCATCAGCTTGATTTGTGACAGTGTTATATATTTTTTGGTAAGTACATTTTAATTCTGTGAGGTTGATTGATGACTATAATGTTTTCTGATAATTAATCACGCCATTTACTGCTAAACTTTTTAATGCATTGAGCCAATTAATACGCGAAAGTTGTCAATGCGACCTGATTCGAACCCGACTCAAGACTCATAAGTTGTCGATGTCGCCTGGTCCGATCCATTACTCGAAAAACACCAATGCGACCCGATTCGATCTTACCCGATCCAACCCGCAACTCGACTTTTGTCGACAGTTAAACTAATCCGATCCGACTCAAACCCGCACGACTTGTCACCTCTAGATATGGTGGAAGGAACATGTTGATATGTAAGAAGAAGACTAATTATTCAATCCTCCAATTTAATGTTTCAAATGTGGTCCATAAATAGCCCCAACTTGAACAATTTAGTATAAAATTTCGAATTTCATTCTTGATGTGTACTATCGTAATAACTAATGACAACGTTTGAATTATCCTGATAATTCACCTTTTTCCCTAATTTTGAATTAACTTTATCTTATTTTATAGAGACGCATTCTCATATTTTATAGAACTTAATTGAGGTGTGCTTACCCAAACAGTGTCCTAGTTTAGATTGAGTTGCTTAACTAGAATTAATTGACGAATTATTTAATCATATGGAGTTCTTCCTGTCTAGGGTAATTAATTCATGAGGAATAGTAGAGGAATTAACTTTTTGTTGGTAATGATGGAACTTGCTATAATTTGTATTGAAATACTTAGTTTTGCAGCAAAATTGAATTAAAATACGCAGTTTTTAATAATATAAAGATTTGGATGTGAAACTATTAAAATTTCATAAATTTATATAAAGACTTGAATGCACATCATTAATTTTTATTTTCAAAAATGAAAAATTAGCTCTGCTCAGAGAGATGGTTAGTAAGTCTCTAAACCAAATTGATTAGAAATGAGTTTAAATATCGAATTTATATAAATGGGTTTAATCAAAACTAAATAAAATCGAATGATAATGTAATGGTCAATATTCAATGGTTTTTGTTAGAACATCAAATTATAATTAAATACAAAAAAATTATATAATAATTAATTATAAGTTTAAGAATACATGTAAATATTGTTATAACTATCAATTAGAATTATATTATGACCTAAGAATCAAAATGGCCATGTAATAAAATTTTTTTACAGAAAATAATGTAAGGAAATTCGAATTTAATTTAACGAATCGACATCTATTAGAATGAACAACACCTTTGTTGAGTGTATTCAATAAATCATCTGTTAAGGGTATGGATCCGTATCTGCTGCTCTTTTTTATAAGAGTAGGATTCTGCTCTCTTCCATCTCGACCGTTCAATTTTGATCGGACCGTCCACAGATGGAAATCAGGGAGCTGTATATTTTATAAGTTTTAGATCTGAAAATTTAACGGTTCAAATCAGAAAATCAGAATCCTGCTCTTGCTAAATAAGAGCAGCGGATACGCTTCCTAAGGATATGTGCTACTGCTATATGCAAGTCGGTGCTAATGTAGGCTCTTATATATACAACAAAAACAAAAACAAAAAAGAGAACTTTTGATATGTAATAAAGATTTTGAAAGTACAATAAAGACAAAAATAAAAAAATAAGTCATTTGAGCCTCACTCATAAAAGATTTAGTATTATGCAATTATGAGAGAACTTTCGATTATTCAAAATAAAAAATTGTTCGGACTCGTTTATTTATAGTGTGATGTTACGAACAACAAAAAGCTGATGAATTATGTGCATTTATAAAGTTAATTATACATTTTTTTATTAATTTACGGAATAACGGTCTATCATATGATAAAAGGAATTGACTAATCTTTTATCTGACCTGTAGTTAGCAAGTTCGTATTATTGATATTATTATTATTATTATTATTATTATTATTATTATTATTATTATTATTATTATTATTATTATTATTATTATTAATGTAATTATTATTAGTATTAGTATTATTTCGTTTAACGAAATAATTATTTTAATCTTTTTTCTACCAATATATGACAATTTATTGTAATGTGAAGTAATATATATAATTCTTTTGAATTTTATTTGTTGAACGCTACAAGTCATTATTGTAAGGGTAAGCCTGTAATTACGCGGTTCATGTCAAGTCCTATCTAGTGTAGTGGTAAGACACAAGATTTTCATGGAAAAGATTTGGAGTTCAAGCCTCGGCAGAGGCAATTTAGAGGGGTTTTTAAGTTTGTTTTCTAATTTTTTTATGAGTGTGTATTGTAAGCCTACGGACAAATGCGCAATGAATAAAAAAAAAATTTACGCGGTCCATTATTTTGCAACCGGTCGAGATAACCTCAAATCTTACGGTGGATCCCACAAGCAAAAAAAAGAAGTGGCCGATCCAACGGTGTGCCAAAAAGCATGATTTCCATGCACCTAGACTATATATCATACAAAAACACCAATATTAGAGATGCGAAATTTCATCTCTTTATTTTTTTTTCCTAAAAAAATAATACTCTTCTAATTTTTCTATTACGTTTTCCTATGACACCGTTACAAGATAAAATTGTATATCAATATTATTTGTTCATTTAAATAGCAATATAATATAAGGTTTAACAACAAATAGAAGGGGCATATATTTATTAAAGAAATATTGTAACAGTATGCAGAAATAAATAGTGAAGATTTTGAATAATTTATAAACACCATTTACATCTTATATTATCAAATAACTTTCAAAAGCACAGCATTTAAAAAACAAGCACTTTCATGAGTCCACATGTATACATATGTTACTAAAGTTTCAACTCATTAAATTTGGACATATTATGTTTGAAATTAAAGATTGAATTTTTTTTTAACCTTCTGTCACTTTGACATGAAAGGAAGAAAGAACGAAAAAATATCCAGAATCACTTGAATTTAAAACGTTTATAATTTCTAGAACAAATTTTAAATTTATATATGAAATAAAATTTTCCACCAAGACAACATTTCTGTACCCGATTTGTACTCCAGGAGCATACAAAGGATACCATCAATTAGTGCCCCAACAGCTCTGGTTCTATCTTCCAAACGGCTACGTTGTCGGCACCTGCATCAAAGGCGCACGACAATTTACAAATAAGATTACTCAGTATTCAGTGCATTTATTTCTCATTGCTCTCAACAATTTGAACCACTAGTTTAACGCCACGTAATCTTTGTAATAAATGTCGTAGATTTTATGCGCATTCTTGTTAGTTGTGCACTCATCGCGCCAGCCCAATTCAATCTCTCTATAATCCACTTGAGATGCTTTTGGATCTTACGTACTCCTCTCTGTACATATTTTCATATAACGGATAAACAACAGATATGATGAGTTGTTTCCTGCTGTTATTTTTCTCCTACAAACCCGCTACATAGATACAGACATGGATCTTGTAATTGAGGTTCTCGAGAAATGATGCAACTAGGAACATGAAGGTTCACCAAATCGAGATTAAAGAAATAGGAGGAAGTAAAATCGAAATAAAAAAATCTATCACTATTGAATTCGTGGTGTTGCTTCCAGGTACCAGGTACATGCATTGAATCAATTTAACTAGATACGCTTCTCTTCTCTTCCAAACGCAAGGTATAATATAATCACTACATTCGGAAAGAAACGAATCCAAGAATTTGAGGCACAAATTCCAATTCTTTCTCATTTTGAAATAACTAATTGCGATTGGGGATTTTAAAGACGAGATGGTGAAGGGAGAAGAGGAAGCGGCGGAGGTGAGAGAGGAAGGAGAGGAAGTAGGGGTGGCGGTCATAGATTTTGACATGCTGTGCGCAGCCGTGGCGGCGGCGGCGCCGACGAAGGTGGCGGAGGAGAGCGATGAGAGGTCGGGGTTGGGTCACATGCAACGCATGTGGGAAGGGGAGTTGCTTGCGGATTATCTTGACGACCATGGGATTGCTATCGAAGCCACCTGGTAATTTATCTCTCTCGCAAGTTCTATCCTTGTTAGTACTTGAAATGAAAAGGAAGAGGAAGGGGAGTTCTTTTTGTGGATTAGTCCACTTATTTCGTATATTTGTTTCATAGTTTTTTTTTTTAATTGGACTGAATTTCTTATTTTATACTGATATCAAATGAATAGTAGAAATTCACTTGTACCTTGTTTCTTTCCATTTTTTAAATCATGTTTCTTTGTCTATTCTTGTATAATTCCTGAAACAGTACCAGAACTTAATTAATTGCACGATTGTTAAGCTAGATTTTACATGTATACAGAACAATACCAAAATTTGATCGGAAAAGACCAGTTACTGGATTTGGGAAGATACCTCTTTGGTACCATAAACTTGAAACTGTGAAACATAGAAACATATGCTGCAGAACTGGGCTTGCTCTAAAATTAACCTTTTGACTATATTACTTTTATTTCTTTTCTATTTTTATTTTGGAGATAATTATGTTTGTTCATGTTGGTTGGAATTATTGCAGTTGTCCGTGTTATAGATTTGGGAAGAACATGCGAAGGGCAAATTTAGGCTCATGCTTTCTTCAGGTGATTATCTCATTAAATAAGAGATAGTTGTAAATAAAATATTTGAAACTTCATTTTTGTCAGTCTTCCATGCCATGTGGAAGGAAAAGAAGTAACTGGCATGAAATTATAAAAGAATATGCAACAATGCCAAGACTTTGAATTTCATTTGCTAGCATGTGCTTGTTTATTATTGAATGTTACTATATTACGTCCTGCCAGGGTGTGAAATTTCTTGTAGTTTTATTTTAGAAAATTTTGTATGGTCCCTACTAGATAAAAAGTTACAAAGAAGCTGCCTGCCTTCTTGTATGATAAAACTAGTACTAAGCACCTGTTATATATGACTAATAAGGGTGTTATTTCTAAACTTTTTCTGCCTGATTTTCTTCTAAATTTGTCATCAAGATAGGACCTTATTTCTCAATTTATATTATGTATTTACTTTTTACCAGGGAGCAGTGTATTTGGTTCTAAGACTAGTGGCATTGATCAGCTTGATAGCGTTCTTTATCACCAAAAATAACGCATATGTGTACTTCGGTGTTGGTTCAGCACTTTTGGTTGGAGTTTACTTGGGCTATTTCCGTACAAGAATTCGAAAACAATTCAACATCAGAGTGAGTTCTAAATTCAGTTCTCTTTATAAATTTATTCGATTATCTAATGAGAACAGAGTACAACATTTGAGTTTCATTACCAACCAAATACCTGTTGGATTTGTTAAATTGTTGTAATTTGTTATCCAAACAAATCTAAATGGTATGATTGTGCTAGCAATAGATGTTGTAATTTGAACATATACTTCCATTTCTGTAGGGGAATAACAGCTCCATAGATGATTGTGCTAGCCATCTCGTGTTTCCTTGTTGCACTTTATCTCAGGTACAAAACCACTCTTCCGAATTTGCCATATTTTCAGATTTTCCAAAGTTCCAAAATGGATCTAACATTTGTTTTGAATTGACCAGGAGTCGAGAACGCTGGAAATGAATCATGTACAATGTGGTGTGTGGCATGGAAGAGGTGAAACCATGTGTTTAATTAGTAACAGCAGCTCCGAGGGAAGTACCAATCTCCCAAAATTATTGCCTGTAAGATCTCCTGAGCAATTTAGTATGGATAGGAAAGTGAATGGAAGCGAACAGTTACTGTGTCAACATGTCAGTCAGTTGGATCTCTTAGACCCTTAGGTGAAAAACATCGAAATGTAACATGTATTACACTGAATTAGTTGTAATTGTATCATAATAAATTTAGTTCATTAGTTGTCCGTTTATTGTGATTGTCACGCTGAATGTCTCATGTCCAATCTAATCTAAAATAATTATTTTGTTGCTGGGTTAATTCAATACCTTTATGCATAATGTTTACATTGATTTCGTTTCTTTAGTAGAAAATGTGCATAAAAGCCGCAGCTTTTCCAGATTTTTTTCAAAAATAGAAAATGAGATTAATTAATTATATTTAAACAGAAAGATTACTTAAAAAAATCAAAAATAGAAAAAGACGGTATTGACAATATCGTTCTTTTAGCAAAAGCCAAAAAGACGGTGTTGCCAACACCATCCTTTCCTCTCCTTTAAATTTTCGACGGCACAAGTTTAGATTGATTTTTTATTAATATAATAGATGAGTTAGGTTATATTTAAGTAATTCTTTGAAACAATTTCGGCTATGTTCGAGATCGTAAATAGTTTATTTTATCATTGCAAACCATCAAGTTGTAGATATTCGAGTCTACTTTCATCGCGTCGAGTCTGATTTGCGATCAGAGAAATGAGTAATTCAAAAATAATTCAGATGCAAATTCATGAAAAAAATGACTAATTAAGACATAAGTTGAAGATAGAGTCAAATTTAATATGTACATTTCTTCGATCGCAAATCAAATTCGACACGGTAAAAGTAGACTCAGATATCTATAGGCATAGGGTTTAGAGTTTAGGGTTTAGACAAGCGCAACTGAAGTTGCTAAAAAAATATTAAATATGATTAGTATTTTTTTCAACAAACTAGGTACGCTCGTCGGGATCGTAATTAAGTTTTTTTGTTGTCGCAAGTCATCGATATGTAGATATCTGAGTCTACTTCCACCACGTCGAGTTTGATTTGTGATTGGAGAAACACGATTCAAAATTGAGTCGGACGCAAACTCGTGATAAAAAATTACTGATTAAGACATAAATTGAACATGAAGCCAAATTTGATATGCACATTTCTCTGATCGTGTTGAATAAGTTTGTTCCTCCTTACCATGTCACAGTTGACAAAGAAAAAAGAACTTTGTTTCTTCAAGAAATTCATCTAGTAAATGATTAAACTCCACGACACTTCAATAAATGTTATCATCTTATAGATTTATGTATTTTGTATAACTATTCGAACTATATTTGTATTCACATTTGCATTCGATAATATACGATTCATATTTATATTCGTTTATTATCCAATTTGTATCATCTTAAGTTATTCGAATTCATATATGTATATAACAAACAAAAATAAAATATTATTATTATTTGTTTGATTCGTATGATCGTATCGGATTTGTTTACACCCCTACTATATATACAATATAGAGAATGCTTTGTAATTTGTAGTGCTTTTAGAATTTACTATACGCGAATCTCAACAATACAAAACTCATATGATCTTCTCTATAGTTACTGTATTTACTATAGTGGATCTGAATTTCGCATGTAGTGGGCAGAGTTAGCTATACAATTTTTGAGTTTGTATCCGACGGAGTATTTCGTAATAAGAAACGGTCATACAATGATTTACATTACATCGAGATTCATACACACAAATTTTGATTTAATTTGAATCATTGAATGACTATTTGTATACGAAATACTCTATCGGACGTGAATTCACATTTTTTTTATAAGTAGTTCAGACTAGATTGAAAATTCACTTTAGCAATTCATCTTAGTCCAACCAATCTATTTTGAATGTTATTAATATTTTGAGATTGCCTAATTGTACCCATACTCTTGTATCTCGTAGGAGTACTCCAATTAATTTTCTAAAAAGAGAAAATCAAAGTCAAACGATTTCTAATAATAGAAAGTCAAACAGTCAAAACGGATAAAAAATGAAAAGTTTGACTATGTGCATTATTCTGAACGTTCCGTCCTACATTATTAAGAATTTTTTTGCATAGAATGCATGGGTGTAGACTAAATAAAATATGTGTCCAAACTAAATAGTATAAGTGTTTAAACTAGTTGTTTCAAGTCTGTTTTTGCACTGCTTTAAGTCAGTTCTGCACAAAAAAAATGAAACACAAATTAATAAAATATGTGTTCAGACTAAATAAAATAGATATTCAGACTAGTTGTTTCAAGTCTGTTTTGCACAAAATGAGGCACATACTAAATAAAACAAGTGTTCATATTAAATAAAACAAGTGTTCATAATAAATAAAACAGGTGTTTATAGTTGAAAAATATGTTCATACTAGTTGTTTCAAGTCGTTCTTTTGAATTGTTACATGTTTATTTGGCACAGAAAGCATGGGATGAAGACTAAATAAAATAAGTGTTCAGACTAAATATAGCATGTTTTCATACTAGTTATTTCAAATATGTTTTTGAACTATTTCAAGCATTTTTTTGAGAAAATTTGAGCACAAAAGGTGAAGAAAACTAAAAAATGTGATTTGCAGGTTTTATTCTTGACAAAAAATAGCGTTTGATCTTCGAACGGTCGTAACTTTTGACTCGTAACTCCGATTCGCAAGTTTGAGAATTAAGGCCTTTGGAATTTGTCTGAAGTGTGTGTCCCAGACAAGAGAAAAATATAAATAAAATATTAAAATAAGAAGAGAATTTAAGAATGCTATTGTTAATAGCGTCTTTAACCATTTGTAAATTCTTTAGAGATCATAAACCATTATATTTAATCCTACTCAAAATTTGGCTCTTTATGAAAAACCTTTAAAGAAAAGAGCCAATTTACTTTCTGTGCATCTGAAATATGCGAGTTTTTTTTTTTTTGATGAAAACTTGCCCGTAGGCTCTCATTAACTAAAAAAAACGGTACATAAGAGAGTACAAAAATAAAAAGCGGTACATAAGACTGAGTACAGAAATACAAGCGGTACATTCCTGAATTCAAACAAAAAACCAACCCTAAAGCTATCCTAAAAAACACCCTAAAAACAATTGCATCCGTGGGATTGTCAAACTGTCAGATGGTACCATCCCAATTGTATGTTGTGTGCCTGTCGTTTCAAAGTCTTCTGTTCCTCTCCATCTCTTTCTACTGCCATTCTGCCAACACTCTCTCAGTTGACACCAGTAACGAAATTTTTATTATTTTTGTTTCTTTTTAGGTCAGGTGTTGTTATCAAACTATTTTGAATGTAAGGAGTAAATTAAGTTAAAAAACTCTTCAAAAAAAAGTATATATATTTTATATTACTTATATGTATTTATTCTCTACAAAATGATAAGTTTGGAATAAGAATACAAATGCTTGCTTGCCGAAGAATGATTGATAAAGTTAATCAACGTTGCTATTGTCTAAAATTTACATTGCTCATATGGTATTTGATGAAATGCTTCAGCAACAAATGATTGCTTTTAGGTGGTATAATCAGCCTTATTTTGCACCATGCTTGATATTTGATGACTTGATTAATTAGCGGCATGAGTTCGTATAAATGTTGAAGAGTCAAGTTAGTGATGGTTCAATTGATATGATAAAAGTCGGTACAACATGGCACGTGTAGTCATCATGGTACGGTGAAGAATCAAGCTGAGATCGAAGGAGCACAACAATTAACAAAGAACAAACTGAACCAATAGTCAAGTACACCACAAATCTGACTTCATATTAGAATGAGAAATAATTAATTTTGAAATAAGATATAAGTATGCTAATTAAGTTGCTAACCTAAGATTGAAGGTAAATACTAAGTATGCGAGTGAAGAACATAAAAGCAACATTACATCTGAATTCTGAACCATCAATAACATGATTTGAATGGCTTAGATGGATGAATAACAGAACCTGCTTTTCTCCAATAAAAACAGCAGATGCAAACCCATGGAATATATCAAATCTCCCCGCACCAGCCTTGCTCTTATCGCAATTTCTGATTTGTCAGTAAAAGATAACTGTAAGGCCAAGTGGTCTCTACTCTTATCCGCTTTTTATTCGACTCTTTGACCCTACCTTTATTTTTCAAAATAGACTATGGACCCTTCTGTTTTTTTTCCATTGGAAAGCGTACTTTTGACTCGGCGCCACCACAGAAGGCGTGCTTACCTAAATACCGATATGCCGATTTGCAATAGAATTTATGTTTACTGTAACTTTATATTTTTTCCTAATTTGTGGTGGAGTGAGGTTACGATGTTCTGCAAAATATCAAATGCTTATACTTTACTTTCATATTTTCGATTTCGAAGTTGAAACGACTGATCCAAACTGTTGAAATTGATCTTCATATTAAAATCTTCTTGGAGATCGAATTTTACATTTTTTTGAATTTATTTACTATTTTTTAGAGAGGTTGAAAATCATTCATATCGGGTGATTCAGAGATTGTTAGATTAACCAATTTTTCATCTCTTTAAAAAAATATAAAAAATTTCAAAAAAATGTAAATTCGGTCGCCAAGAAGAATTTAATATGAAGATCAAGTTTAACGGTTTAGATCGATCGTTTGGACTTTGAAATTGCAGATATGAATGCGAAGTACAGCGTGTTTGGTGCTTTGCGGAACACCATAGCCTCACTCTTTGTGGTTACTACATTATGTTCCTAGTTATAGGATTGTCAATTGCCGTTCTTTAATTGTTTTTCGTTTTGTTTTGTGACAAATAAAACGATTAAGATCAAAAAAAAATTTCGTTCAAATAATGAAACTGTTAACGAAAATATATTATTTTGTGATCGTTTGTTTCATAGTTTCGTTTATGACTGTGTATTGTTAAAATTATTTTGATTTTAGAGAAAAGCGTTATGCTGAAAGAATGTGATGGAAGAGGAGAAGAAGGATTGCTCGAACGAGGAGATACATGATTTGGTTCGTATGTATGGTTAGCATTGTTCATCACTGATTTCTGATTTGTTATAGTGTGATGAGAGAGGAGATGGATAAAGAGCGAAGAAAATGAGTTTGATCGTTTTAATTCATTTCGATCGTTTTGATCATTTTCTTTAACAAAAGAATTAACGAAATAAAATTTCTAAGTTGTTCATTAAACAAAATGATCAACGAAATTATCCTCCTCTTTCATGATCTCCACATGTTAGACATACCTAATTATATGAAATTATCCTTTCTTCGATATTTTTGTTGTCGCTTTTGGTTGGCAACCAAAAAATGCTAATGCCTTCAATCTTGGTTCTATGTTGCACCGTAGAAATTGGATTTCTACTTTTGCTTCAGCTCGGTTTTATTTTTTGGTTCTATATTCAGTTAATAAAAGACCCTACGCCTTATCCACTCTTTTTCCAACTGCCATTTTATGGAATTTTACAATATTAAATGTTTTGAAGGATAGAGATTCATTGGAGCACTTGTCAGATGTAATCCACAAACAAGCTCATCACATCCATGCCTATATATATATGCCACCACACATGTTTGCTTGTCAAGTCACCAAATATTACATATTCCTTCCACTATTTTTTCTTATTTCAGGCAAAATAAATCAAAACGAGAAAAGAGATGAAGAAGCTTTTTAGCACTCTTTTTCTGGTGTTGGTAGCTCTACTATCAGTAGGGTTCAATTTAGTTCAAGCTGACAATCAGATCCTTTTCCAGGTATAAAATAAAACAAAATGAAAAAATATTATTAGAACAGTGCTTCCTGCATTTTATTGAGTAAACACTAATTTCGGAATTCTCATTAACATTACTACCTTGTTACATCTCCTTTTTTCTTGTATTAAATATTATTTCTCAAGTATCATTTTGTAAGATTATATATGAATAGCTACACAACTACTTAACCAAAAAATTAACAAGATATGCTTAGCTAAAGTTGTTTATTGCTCTCAACCTCATACAAAATTTACATGTATACAATTCTTACAAATCAGAGGTCACGTTTCACTTTGTTAGGGCTTTAACTGGGAATCATGGAAGAAGCAAGGAGGATGGTACAATTTTCTAAAGAGCCAAGTAAATGACACAGCCAATGCTGGTATTACGCATGTTTGGCTTCCACCACCATCGCATTCTGTTTCACCACAAGGTCAATATATACTACTCTCGATTGGTCAATTATATTTGGTACAAATTTTTGGGTAACAACATATGATAAATGATTAATTTCAATAGTTTAATGTTTATAATTATATAGTTTCATAAAATAAAGGAGAAACTAAATAGTTCATCAAAACAGAGTATCAATTTTTCTTTATCAAGTACAACGTGATCAAGTTCCTTTTATAATTGATGTTGTAGATATATCTTATGTCAGTAACTTTTGTAATATAAGTTTGAGAAAAAAATATACAATATTTCAAAAAAGATAAACAATGTGTTTACAAACAAGCTGAGATAGTCAGAGCTAATATAGCAAGCGTTCAAAATTCATTTAACATCCACTTTATTCTTATTTCACAGGTTACATGCCAGGACGATTGTACGATCTAAACTCATCAAAATATGGCACAGAGGCAGATCTGAAGTCTCTAATCACTGCCTTTCATGCAAAGGGCATCCAATGTGTCGCTGACATCGTGATCAACCACCGTTGCGCTGACCGCAAGGACAACCGAGGCATCTACTGCATTTTTGAGGGAGGCACATCGGATGATCGCCTTGACTGGGGCCCGGGGATGATCTGTCGTGATGACACCCAGTACTCAGATGGCACTGGTAATCTTGACACTGGAGGTGATTTTGGAGCTGCTCCAGATATTGACCATCTCAATTCTCGTGTTCAACGCGAGTTGTCTGAATGGTACATTATATTTAAGCATTAACATGCCTGTTATATAAACAATTTATGTAACCTCATGTTGAAAGTTCACATTTTCTTGCAATTGTGTGACATTGTTTGCTCAATGTAGGTTGAACTGGCTGAAAACTGATATTGGCTTTGATGGTTGGCGCCTTGACTTCGCGAAAGGGTATTCAGCCAATGTTGCAAAGATTTACGTCCAAAACACATCCCCGAGTTTTGTGGTGGCAGAGATATGGAGTTCACTTTCATACAGCGGGGATGGCAAACCATCGCCCAACCAAGATGCGGATAGGCAGCAACTGGTGAACTGGGTCCAGGCAGTTGGTGGTCCCGCAACAGCATTTGACTTTACTACGAAGGGTGTGCTCCAAGTAGCAGTACAAGGAGAGCTATGGAGGATGCGAGATGGAAATGGCAAGGCTCCCGGTATGCTCGGTTGGTGGCCCGAGAAGTCGGTCACGTTTGTGGACAACCACGACACCGGATCTACGCAGAGCATGTGGCCTTTTCCGTCTGACAAAGTCATGCAAGGCTATGCTTACATCTTGACACATCCAGGAATACCTTGTATTGTAAGACTATTCTTTCATGACACTCGATTTGTATAAGTAGGTGTAAATTTTGAAATAAATTAAAGGTTATGCAGCAATTAAATGTTGTGCTAAAGTGTTTTTCTTCCTTGATGTGCAGTTTTATGATCATTTGTTTGATTGGGGTCTGAAAGGACCCATATCAGAGTTGTCGGCTATTAGATCGCGAAACGGCATCCATTCATCCAGCACACTACGCATCCTTGTTGCCGACAGCGATCTCTACATCGCAATGATTGATGAGAAAGTGATTCTGAAACTTGGATCTAGATTTGATACAGGCAATCTAATTCCATCTAATTTCCGTGCTGTAGCACACGGCGATAATTACTGCATCTGGGAGAAGAGTCACAGTTTGTAACATATCTTCAGAGAGACAGAGATTATAGCATTCTTTGTGAAGATTAAAATTGTTCTGCATTATGATAATAAGTGGTTAATTTAGGTTTCCAGGTTTGAATGTTCGAAAAAATAAGACCACATTACTCAATTGTATTTTGATTGAGCAATTTTATTTGTAGATTAACTTTATACATGTAATAAAATGTCTGCAAATTTAAGAATCTTTTTGTTGAATGAGTTGTTATCTACTTATCTCTAGTTTGTGTAGTTTACAAAGCTCAGCATGAGTTTATGCTAACAGAAGTACTAGGGGTCGATAGTTGGTATCTGTTGGACTTTACCATATATTTTTCTGTCATAGAAATTAATAATTATAATACTATACGATCTGCCGTTGAATTTGAAATCACTATAAGAAAATCCAGATGATTTTTAAGAAATTTTGGTTCTTGTAATTTGTGTAAGATATATGAGAATAAACGGTCTAACAGATGTAGGGGTGCAAAAAATATTCGTAGCTTGTGGCTCGCTCGTGTTCGACTCGTCAAAAACTCGTTATGAACTCGTTCGTTACCAGCTCGAGCTGTTAACGATACGAGCTGATCAGCTCGTTAAGTTAACGAGCCGATTTTGAACTATGTCCAGCTTTACTCGTTAACAAAGAACACATGTTATATAAACTTAATTGATAGATATTTATATATAACTTCAATAGTTAAGTACAAGATGGAAAATATTAATTAACATATAGTCTAAGAGTGTCAAAAATATTTATAGCTCGTGGCTCGTTCATGTTCGACTTGTCAAAAATTTGTTATGAACTCGTTCTTTATCTGCTCATTGTGAACTCGTTCGTTACTAGTTCGTTCGTTAAGTAATGAGTCGATCTTGAACTTGACTCAGCTCGTTCGTGTTCAACTCGTTTGTACTCCTAAACAGATGGTAAATTTGTTGAAATCTGTTTTTTATTTCGTAACCAAGCAACTGTAAGTTCACACACCAATGTCTGACAATATGAGATAAGATACTTCCTTGGCTTAAAATTTTGTTAGCATTCTCAAATCGTATCCGTAATTATTATTATGATATGGGTATAAATTCGAGTAGTTTCGAATATGAATACAATATGAATATAGAAACAATGGATTATCAGACGAATACGATTCGTTACTATAATAATTAAAGCAAATAACTAATTCACAGATGCTCTTTTATTAATGAAAAAAATAAACTTGATTATTTCTGTTATTTGTTACTGGTTAATATATAATTAATAATGAGTAAAAATTGATGACATGACAGCAAAATGTACTAGCAATGAAATGGTATTACGCATGAATTGCACGAAAAAACCCAAGAATTAAATTGCATTGACTCCATTATAAGAACTAACGAGTTTACTCTTGAAATTAAAGATTGGGTGCGTTTTGTATCATCCACTTCTTCCGGAATTAGATGGAAGAGTGCTTTTCTAGAATAAACCTTCTTCCACTTAATTTCAATGTTATTTGATTGATATAATTGGAAGAAGAGATAATTGTATGAATTAAATAATAATAAATAAATGATACAAGAGAGAAGAAAAGTTGGAAGATAAATCTTCCACCAAAAACTTGGAAGAAAAAACTTTCATTTAATTCCATCTAATTTCACTTGTGTTTGGTACTTTTCTTCCGGAATATCTCTTCTTCCATCTAATTCCGGAAGAAGATGGTGTTACCAAATGCCTCCTTAAGAAATTCACAGAAGCAGAAGCAGATACATTTATATAAATTTGTGGGCTTAAATGGACAAAACCCACATAATCCAGTTATAAGGAATTTGGATCCGGCTAATCATCTGAATTAGTATCCGTATTCGATTCAAAATTTGAAATATTATCAGTATCTTATCAGATAAAAATTATTTGTATTTGTATAATGTTTTTAATATCTTTTTCTTACGATTTTTAACGAAATGAAAATTAAACGTTTAGAACCTTTAACCGATTATCTTTAACGAAACGTTCACTAAAAAAGTTCCACTCCATTATCATTTTCTTAAACAAAACTTAAACGCAACTACAAATTTGTGTTAACGTTTCGGTAATTTGACAGTTCAAGAATCGATTAATTCGTGAACCGATCGATCCGTAAATCGACCAGTCTGTTGAACCCAACGAATTTGGACCGACCGATCGATGAATACACTACTCCTCGGTCCCCATCTAAATGGGAACCATATCCTCTGATGCACTTTTTTCATGCACCGGAGGAATGCACCTCAATCTGAACCGTCAGAGTAAGATGAGACGTTCCTAATTTAATATTACAAAAATCCTCCTCATTGTATCATTGACGGTCGAACGTCCGAGACGCACTCATGACGTCACTCCATTAAATGAATAAACCCTCGAATCTTCAATCTTTCGACCGCCTCTCCATCTCTTGGAGCTTCCCTTCACTTCCTTCGGTACTATCTCAGTATCTCGCTAGCTCTCTCTCACCTTCGACGGAGTTAAATTTTAAGAGGTACTGATGTTCACGATCTTAAGAGGTTGCTTTCTGTGTGTGTGTGTGTGTGTCCGTGTGTTTTTTATCTGATGCGTAAACCTAATTTTTTTTCATTGACGGGAATTCTGGTGGCAATACATGCTTCGCTTAAGCTTTCATTAGCATTCCCAAATCCCCACAGTTACTGTGGCAAGATCTCTTCGTTTTCCCTATTTTTCTACCACAAAAAAAGATATTTAGGAGGACCCAAAAATTTATTACAAGGGAAATGACTATGCACCTCTTTAGTTTTCCTATTTTCCTATGAAATTGAGTTGATCTGACTATTAGAATCTTTGGTTAGATTAGATAGAAATGTGTGTAATATTTCAATGAAAATGAAATAGTGTTAGTAGCCTAAAACGCCCAACCCTGAACAGCTCTAACCCCTGCTCCTGAAAATACCAGTGAAACAGAAGGAAATTAGCACCTATTTACTGTTAAATTCGTTAGCATGGGAAACAAATGCTGGTCTGAATTATTTGATTAACAGTGGTGACCTGGAACTAGGCGTCGCTTCACTTGATTATTAAAATTGTAGACCTTTGTTTTTGCATGGGAAAATGCATTGTGGTCTGGATTGGTTCACTTTACTTGAAATAACTACTTTGATGCTATAATAGCTACTTATCTTGATTTAGTTACAAGCCTTACCATTTCATTAACCATAAAACGAATTTCATGATGCTAATTGCAGGTTGAAATTGACTTCAAATTACCAATGGACACACCTCATACTAAAAACAACACAGTTGATATTGATTTCAATCATGATTATATCACCAACCTGCCACCAGATGTAAAAGAGAAAATTTTAGTGAAACTCCCAATCAAAGAGGCCGTCAGAACAAGCATTCTGTCGAGCAGGTGGATTGATGCATGGACTTCAATTCCAAACTTGGTGTTTGAAGAAACATCTACAGAGTTTAGGCTTACTAAGTTGGTGGACATGGTATTACTAGTTCATCAGGGTCCAATTGAAAAATTTAAGCTGGTCAGCAACCATGCTTACAATGGGGCAATTGGCCGATGGATGCTCGTCTTGTCTAGAAATGGTATTAAGGATCTCGAACTCAGATTTGAAAATCAGGAAATATGCAAGATTCCTTTCCGCCTCATCGCTTGCATTGCACTAGAACGTCTGTGTCTTTCAGGTTGCAGTATCAGTATTCCGCAATGCTTCCAGGGCTTTAAGCTGATGCGCACCCTTGTCCTTTCTGATTTTGATTCATCAGGGATGAGTATAGAGAACTTGGTCTTGAGTTGCCCTTTGCTACAGAGTTTGACACTGGACGACTTTACCTTACAAGGTTTCCTCCGTATCTTCGCACCAAACCTCACATATCTGCATATTTTTGGTGAATTTGACGATATTTGTTTCAAAACTCCAGAATTAATGTGGGGTTACATTTGTCTCACCACTATAAATGATGGATTTCGTCGTGTTGTAAGAAATGGGGAAAGCAACATTACGTGTGCTCTTGGTCACCTTCCTAACATTCAAAAGCTGCATCTACGTGGTGAATTTATTGAGGTAAGATAGGTATATGCCTAAAAGTTTTACAGTGACGTCGACCGGTTAAAGCTTCAGGTCAGTGATTCAATGGTCGGACCGGTTGATCAATCAGTTCAATCACTACTTTTGCAAAGTAAAAAGCTTAAGTCTGTTGAAATCAGGATTTTTGAAATTCATAAAAGATAAACAATAAAATAGTATTGCAATTTTTATTTAACAGACAAATAAGTAATTATACAAATAGATGTGGTTTACATGATACATATTGAATTCTTATAACTTCTAAAAATTTGAAGGACCTGTGTGCAATTTCATACCACAAAACAATGCAAGTGCCTCATCTGCATCTGTTTGTCTGTCTGCCTCTATTAGCCTAGCTGTTCCCCATAATCTCATTGGATGCCCAAAAGGTAGATCTGAAGAGAGAACCAAGCAAAGGGGTTTTCTCCCAAACAGAGATGGCAGTTTTTTTTTCTGAAAACATCCAATTAACCTGTATTTTTATCAGTTGAACAATACACACGATTTTCCAAGAACACAGTACCTGGAAGTGGTTAGGGTCTGGTTTTTTCTAGCCCAGCCCGTCCTGTCCGGTTCTATTTTAATTACACTGCATATTGCATATCTCACAAAATACCGCTAAGAGGGCCTCTTTTTAAACTTTTGACATATAATTAGTGTTCAAGTTAATTAAGCCTGAAACTCTGCTGTAAACCTTGAGAATGTAAGATAAATGGGTCAATGAGAATCTTAGAAAAGAAAAACTTGAAAGGTGATACAACCATGACTTTGATTCGAATACCCTTTGGTATTTGTAGGTATTGTTAACTGATCTGAGATCTGACTGTTATAGAATTGTTTGTGTTGAAATAATTGTTAACTTGTTTTTCGGCTATATGTTTATGAATTCTATCTACTGCTTTCTTTGCAAGTATTTATCCATGGGACCTATACCTGAGAATCTTCCAACTATCTTCATTCACTTGAGAGAACTTCGTGTGTACGTGCATATTTCGGATGAGACTGCAACTGCTCTTTGCTTGTTTCAAAATGCACCAAACTTGGAAGTACTCCATATAGAGGTCCACCACCTCTCTACAATTTAAGAATATATAATTTAGCCAATTTTCTTTTTGTTTTAACCACATTGGTATTTTTTTGTAAAGATGAATGCTCAATTAATTTCACGTCTTTTCAAGCAATTATATAGGAAAATGGAACACCAAATAGTTACAAAGCTACTGATGACTTAATTGATGCTGATTCAGTACGAATCTGTATAAAATGAGTCAATAATCAAATGTTACTGCAAATTAGTTTTTATCTTTGTATCAAATTATTACCCACAAATTAGTTTAGTATGTGTATCCAATCATACTGCCTGATGATATCACTGATAGTTCTGCTCTCCTTTTGTTCCCCAATTTTCAGTTTTGGGCCAGTGGTGATGAGGATGTGCAAGCTTTGTGGAAATTGAAAGCATTCCAAGACTGCTTCAAGTGCCTTAAAATTGTGAACATTATGTATGCACACCATATTGAGTTGTCCATTCCAAATGCCAAGTCATTTCTAGAATTCTCAAAATTCGTACTAAGCACTGCACCTGTGTTGGAGAAACTTAGCTTCATTGATTTAGAGGATATCAGGGTATTTTTGGAGATGCTCAAGTACTCACCCAAGTTATCAAAGAAAGCTGAAATTGTATTTGTCATAAATGTGATGAAGAGTGATGCAATGAATATGGTCGACTTGTGCTCCAGCGATTTTTTTGTTTTTTTTGTTGGATGTATTTTGAAGGAATTTTATGGTTGAAGGTCTTTTGGATGTTGGGATTAATGATTGAATCAGATCAATGGCACTTTAGTCGTTCTGTTTCTATGAGACCACCTTACACAGAGATAGTACTGAACTGACTGACATGTATGAACTATTGGTATGCTGATAATTATTAATTACAATATAATATAGTTTCAAAGAAATAATTACAATCTTATATAAAAAAAAATAAGCACAACCTATGTCTGGTAGATACTCCAAAGATGCAAACTAAAATTGTAGAAAGTAAAAATTACATATCATGGAAAATGAAATGGAAAGTTAATAATCAAGTTGTATCAGATTCAATGCAGTCCTCAAACCCAAAAAAAACAATTGGGTCTGAAATATTTTGGGTATCTATCTGTTGATTGTATCATTGGTAAAGTAGTTGAATGGTGGGAATACTTTGTTGGTTTTGATCGGTTCTTGTTTGATAATTTGCAAAACATATCAATTATCATTCTTTGCACAAATTTAGTTGTTGCGCAGGTTTAAAAAGATATAATTAGATATGATTAATGCTTGAAGAAAGGAGCAAAACAAGATTTTGTCCACGAGACGGAATCTCATTATAACGAATTTAAAGGTCTCAAGAATTTGACTAAGTATGAATTTGACCGAGAGGTACATTATTGTAATGCACTGAAGACTCGTTATAACGAGTCTAGAGATCATGGGCCTAGAAAGTTAGAGACAAGAGTTGAGAAGGACAATTATGGAAGATTAAAGAGTCGTTATAACTAGTAAGAGACGTTATAATGCAAGCTTGGGATTTTGCGCAGATTAAGTTGCTGCCTTATAAATATTGATGTTGTCTTTCAGAGATGATCAAGAAATTTGCACACCAAGTTTACAAGCGATAAAAGAGTAAAAGATCTTCTACAATCTACCAATACCTCAATTAAGTCGTTGTGAGAGCTTTTGAGAGTTAGATTTAACTATTGATTAGACTTTGTTTTGAGATAGATTTGTGTAATCTAGTCTTTGTTACTGTTAGATCTGTGGAGGATCCTCATTGTAGACTCTTGCATAGGATCTAGTGAAGTATTGCAAGTGATTTGACTTTTCGAATAAGCCGTGTGTAAATACTATTTGGTATTAGTGTATTTTTCTAATTGATCAGAATGTGATATTGGATGTTCTGTTGAGTAAGTATTGTCGAATCACGTTATTTTTTATGTCAATTTTCTCTAACTCTCTTTATTTTAGTTTCTTACAAGTTAATTTGAATTGATCTTAGACTTGTTCTTGAAGTAATATTTCCTAGAATTGCTAGGTACAAAGTTCTTGTCTAATTGAATTGAAAATCGTTTCTGTACTAGATTTGATAAATCATAGGCCTCATATTCTACATACATTCCTTTTGAAGTCTGAAGATGTATTAGGTACTTGTTGGCAATAAAAAATACAACATATTAGGAGAAATTTTAGGAGCTGGCATAACAATATAAGAGGAGAATAGAAAAGAAATAAAATGGCTGCCACGGAAGAGTTAGAAGAATTACAACTCATTCAGGATGAGTACTCCAAATTTTTAGAAAATTCTTACTTTTGAAATTAGATATATACAGAAGCGAATATCTATTGGTTACAAAGATCTTGACTAAGATAGATTTTAGAAGGAGATTCTAACTGCTAATTGTAGAGGGAGGAAAATATGAGCAAAGTTATGATAATATTCATAGTACAATATCTTTTGTTATATGCGGCTCCGTGTTTGTTCAATAAATTAAAATTTAAGTTGCTCACTAAATTTCTCATATCAACATCTTTTAGAAATTAAATTTCGTAATTTTTAAAACTTTCTTGTTATTATTAAATATATTTTTTAAAACAGTCTAGATTTAATAAAAAAAGTATCATTTTCTAGACTATATTTATGAAATATTAAAAAATTAAATACGACGAGAGCTCTATCGATGCGGCGTTCACTGATTGCTGCGAAAATTTGGGAAGGGAAAGTTCTCTCACGTACTAATTTAAGCAATCTTAGAACAAACCAAGTTGAAGAAGAACATTTAATTCTTATACAAACTGAAAACGAAGAAGTGAGAATTGTACATTTTAATCATTGAAAGAAATTAAAAGATAGAAAAAATTTACATAAAAAATCCTCGCAAAAGCAATATAAACAAATAAATAAATTGATTTATAACTTTTCGACTAGAAATCTTGCCATGAGACTAGAAAGACATGGCAATGAGCATGTAACAAAATTCATGACCATTTATGTGTCCTAAATTATATGAGATCTAATTAAAAGGGGACATAAATGTAAATTATAGAAAACTCTGGTGAAAAGAATAATAAGAGCATCAGCACCAGTATTCGTTTGCAGTACTATTCAAATTTCCAAGTGAATCATCCAATTAACGAGTTCTAAATTTCTAAACCAATCTGAAATTGTCCTGAAAAGGCCGAAGTTCACACTACTCTTTTAAGGCCTCATTATATATTTTATGTCAAGAATTGAGAAGTAAGAAGTTGGAATTTGTATTCTCTAAAATTACAATATATGTTCGTCTTCTGATTCTCAACGTTGGTAGAGTTTTTTTGACATGTTCGTATAATAATTGTTATAACGTTACTACAGTGTCCAATCAATAAAACTGTCCGTTTTTTTCTGAAAATTTCTACGAATTCAAAAACTTGAGAGTTCAAGATAAGTCCTGGTTTTAGATTTAGAATTTTACATTATGACCCCTGAGAGATTCATTATTACATTGTTCCATTTTGCGCCGAGTTCCCTACTTTGGTGGGACCCATTTTTTATTTCTTTATTGTTTTCCTTACTTCTCCTAAATCCATTTTTTCCTCGTTTTTTTAAATCAAAATATCGTCTCGTCGATTTTCTTCTTTTGGAAAAATGGGATAAACCAGAATTCACATCAGTAGCCATAGTATTTCTGCCATAGTACTTATGGCATGAGATCCAGACCATTTATTTAAAATTTAACGGATCTTAAAAAATATTCGCCTAAAAATAACACCGATTTTCGCGTGTTGGATTCACATCGAACGGCCTAACTCTTGTGCCATCGAAATTGTGATAGCAGATACGGATTCAAATAAATCATGGCAAAAAAAACCAAAATTTGCTTTTATAGATTAACAAAAGGATGTTATAGAAAATTAGAAACTGTGTAATTCATCTTTTTTTTTTACCGGAAATTAGTTTACGGTAGGCAAAATAAATAATGATTTAGTAATATAAATGAGGAAGTAGAAAACAAAGGCTTTCTAAGTCACCCTTCTTGCAAATATTAAATATTGAGTAGATCTAATTGTCAAAAAATATGAAAAAATATATATATTTTTTCTAGAAGAAGGGACTACTCTTGTGAACTTCAACATTTTATTTTTAAATATATGTTATAAAAAATCTTTCTGTAAGGAAGTAAACGAGACACATCATCATATAGTTTATATATGCTAATTGGTGGTTCGCTGCAGGGGCGGAGCTATATAAGTTCAGAGTGGGTCAGCTAACTCAATTTGGAAAAAAAAATTCAAAATTGATCATGTAATTAGAAAAAAAAATGAAAAATATACTTATAATTTAAATTTTTTTAAAATATTTATGATTTTGAACCATTCTACAAAAAAAAAATCAAAATGTTGTATCACTCTGAAAATTTGTATGAATCCGCTCCTATTCGCTGGTTATCAAAATCATAAATATATGCCATACAATACCGATTAATCATTGTTATATATTATATGTAGCCATGGAAATTAGCACGTTACCGGAACCATGCATGCAAACTAGCTTCATCAATTTTCCAAGAATGGAAAAGAAGTTGTTAATTAGAGACTGTCCCACCTTGGAAACATAAACGAGCAACATTAGTACTAGAGGTGTGATAAGGTCCCCGGGGGCGGACCGCCCGTGACCCGACCCGTGCCCGTGGTAGATCCGTGTCCGATTCGTGAAAAATGGACCCACGGGTTTTGGGTGGGACGGGACGCCCTCTTGACCGTTGGACCCGTGCTAGACCCGACCCGTCGAATCCTTGACCCGACCCGTGCCCAACCCTTGAACCGACCCGTGCCCGACCCTTGGACCCTTGGACCCGACCCTTGAACCCGACCCTTGTGCATTTTTTATTTTTTTAACATTTTTTCGAATTTATTGAGAATTTAGAGTTTTTTTGAACATTATATGAATATTTTTTATTTTAAGAAATATCATAAATAAAAATGATATAATTATAAAATATATTTTTAAAAATATTAAAAAAAATTCTGAATTTTCGTTCATTTTTTTATTTTTTTTGGGATTTTTCCGGATTTTTTGAAGGCATTTACCATTTACAAACTTTAAAATTCAAAAAAAAAAATTTTGAAAATCCCTCCGGGTCGGACCCGCCTCCCACAAACCCGTGACCCGTGCCCGACCTGACCCTTGCCCCGACCCGACCCGACTCGTGCCCGTGAGACCCGTGGGGGTCTATCACGGGTCAGATTGCCCTTTCGGACTTTGAACCCGTGCAAACTCGACCCGTGAGACTCTTGAGACCCGAGGATCCGTGACCCGTCGGACCCTTGAACCCGTCCGGATCGACCCGTGCCCGACCCGACCGGACCCTTCGTAAATCCACTAATTAGTACATACACAAAGGACAATAATGAAGTGATTGTAGAGACTAATTAATATATATTTCTTGGTATACATTAAATAAAATTAAAAGGGTCGACTTTGTGAGATGAATCCAAATATATGTTGCTATTGCATCTCTAACAGTACCTTCTGTTCAACAAAGCCAAGACAAATGTTCTTTGTCTTGTGCCAATAAATTAATAATTTCTATCACATTTAATGTCAACTATGCAGTATTCACTTTTTCCAGTTCTATTTAAGTCTTGCATAGTATATTTTATTTTATTGTCAACAGTACACCCCATAAATATATTTCTTCAGATAAATGGAAGTTCTGTACCAAATTTATAGGATTCATTCATGTCTTATTAAATTATTAAATTTAGCCAAGAAAATATTGAAAATATTAAATATCACAGATGCCATACTTGTCACTGAAAAATATAGGTAGTGATAATAAACTATTATTTTTCTTTTACCAGACATGAAGCAAGGACAACCTCCTTGGGAAATATATATATATATATATATATATATATATATGAGCCAAAACAGAAACAATTTTATTTAAAGAAAGAAACCAATAAGTAAAAGGAGAGAAATTGTTAATTTTGTATGAATAGGGACTATCACCAATGGTGACCTGCATTGTAACAAGACAAGGTAAATAATTGCGTGCAACTAGTAGCAAATCTCGATTTTAGAGAAAGGAATCAAAGAAAGTAAGATAATTGTGTGTCAGATGTAGCCAATCTATGATTTTATAGTTGGATTGCATTGCACCATCTCATTTTCTCGTTTTCTAATTGGAGTTATGCATTTCGTTATTTTTTGCAAAAGTCCTCCTAAGATTTTGTAATTACATGATATTGGCTCTCCTCGTGTTTGATGATTCTGTGTAAAGCAAAAGTACTTAAATCACCATGAAATAAATGAGATATATAACAATGGGATCATATCTGCTGCTCTTTTTCTAAAAAAAAAATATCTCTCAAAAATCAAAGACAAAATTTTAGTGATCAGTTCCTACTATTGGGGCAGGTATGCATGCAGCATTATGCAATTGAAAACAAAAAATATATCAAACTTCATTGGGTACAATATGCAATTGAAACAAAAAAACTTGAAAAATATGCTTATAATTTTAAAAAACTTTGAAAATATGTTCCACTGAATTTTTTTACAAAATATACCTCTAAAGACTATGATAAGTAGCAAAGACAAGCCTCTTTTGGTGGGTCTATGGACCCACCTGAAAAAAAAGGATTTTACAACATACAAGATTTAATTTCTTCAAAAAAACATACAAGATTTAACTGTAAATAGAAAAGGTTTAAGGAACCAACCTCAACAAGTTCTGGAACCCGACTGAAAACCACTCACGCAATGGCCTCTTCCCTCTCGATCGGCGACTCCCCTCATGATTCGCATCTCTTCGGCCTTCATTAGCCCCTCGTTGTCTCGTGTTATGTACGGCATCTATGAAACTGGTACTCTTCTTTACTCGACCTGCCAAGCTGTTACGTTCTCCATTTTACTAATTCTCTGACTCGACGACACTGGTACTCTTCAAATTCCAACAATTTACTACTAATAATTTCTATGAACAAACCAGGTAATTGAATATAATATTTGTTTATGTCAATCAAAATTCTAGCCGGATCTTAATAAACTTCTTAACAAAACAATATTAATCAAACTTTTATTCTGAGAAGTTTTAAGTACGACTCAAGTAAACATAAATATTTATATATCTATGTGCCTTCACATAAATAGAATAAACTGACTAAAAGAACAACAAAATGTGCCTTCAGTGTTGTGGAACAAAGCAACGAATTAAAATGAGCAACATGTCGGCTTTCACATTAGTGAAATAATATTGCATTTATTTGATAATTATTTGGATAATTCAACTAAATGTAAGTCTGACTGTTAGATAAAAGTTATGTAGGCAAAGAGTACTCTTCAAAAAAAATTATGAATGTTATGCATGCATTATATGATATCTAGACTTCATCGGCTTTAACACATAGCACCTCATGATATTTTTTTAATTTTAGGTTAAGAATAGTTTGTACATATCATTTCATAGAGAAAGAGAGGAGAGAGATCGCTTAATTTGTTAGTTAACCTTCCTAGTTTCAAGAAATTTTAGTTGTCATTTTTTAAAATATTGTTGTTGCTGATATAAGAGATTATTTTTTCAGGAAACTTATTTATGTTATTTCATTTTAGAATTATTCATATTGAAATTATTGCTACTGTATAAGATGTTATTTCGTATATATGTTGTCAAAGATTGCGAACCCACCTAATATAAATTTCTGACTACGTCCATACGTATGACATAAAATAATTACAATAGTAGATTTCATACTAAAATTTTGGAAAGAGGGAAGATCCGTAGGACTGAGAATCAAATTTGGTTTCTCAGTCTTTCTAAATCATTAAATCACATCAAAATTTACGCTGATGATTAAAAAGTACAAATTTTGATGAAATTCAACAAAATAATACTAATATTAAAGCAATCTAATGATTCTCACATGATGCAAATTCAAATTTGATCCCCAGCCATAGGAACCTACCTAAGCCCCAAAATTTTGTCCTCCTTGCTGGAAATTGTGGACTGATTATTTTCTTATAAACTTCAAGTCTTCAACACACTTTTCAAATCATAATATCACTATGTACTACAACAATGACGTGGACAGAATCTCATATTCATGTCAAGAAATTTTAAAGCACTGATAAACCGCCTCAAATTATGTAAATGATACTTTAAAAGAAATGAACTAACAAGAACTTTTATATACAAAATTTTATTGGATGCTTAACAAATCTTTTGTGAATATATCACATCCTAATGATACCATTGTTGCAAGCACATATATTACCTTTTAATCAACTTACAAGTTGTAGTTTGTAGTTTCTACAAAAAAAAAAGTTTGTAGACTTGTAGAGTTGTAGTGCATGTATATATAGGATCCAAATTTGCTACTCCGATATACCGTTCAAAGCAGTAGTGGACGGTTCGGATTGATTGTTAATTTTGGATCGAGAAGCCTTTAAACTTTGACATAAATTTTGTGACAATTTAAGAAGATCGGACAGCCCACGTGATGCGCTACACAGTATAACGCAGTACATGCATATAGGATAAGACAGTAGGTTTTTCTTTTATTAAAGTAAATTATTTCTTTTTTAATTATAAAATATTGTATTTACGATCAAATTTATTAATTATGTGTCAGCTTAATTCGCAAAGATAAAGTATTGTTTTGTTATTCATATAAATTATTGTCCCAACTATTTATTTAGAGCTCAATTTGTCGTTTAGATTGATATATATTCTCTTTTTTTTTTTTTTGCTTGGAGACCAAAAGACTTTATTGAAGCTCTAAATATGGACAAAATAATGATACCAAAAGCATTTAAAATATGTACAATTTTCCTTGCCATAGCAATCAGTAACTGTCATTATAAATTATTATATTGTGTCCTTCGTATTATGTTTCTGTTAATTAATTAAAAAATTCGAACCTAAAAAATCCAACCCCTCCGCGTAAACATAATATGAATTGGTTGATTTCTAATTTTAGTTCATTGAGTCTACGTGGATGGAAAATATTATGATTTATGACCCAAATAATACCATAAATTCAATAATCATGTAAAATCCGATCAATCCTACTGGTTTACCCTCCTAGAAATCAACAATCTTTTATTGGAGGAACAATAAAGGGTACAAAAGATTGGAGCCAACAGTAGGTATGCAGTATGCTGCATCAGACAAAAATGGAGTTAAATATATATATGGGGTGGGTCAAGATTTCTAATTTGAGGTTATTTATTCATTAATGATCCAACTTGCATCAGGTAAGGCCAACTAGATAGGAGAAATCAAGAAATAAGTTTTTAAAATGCTACAGCATCCATGGCAAGAGCTGTCAATGATTGGTTGTTTAATCGTTTTCGTTTTGATTCGTTTTGTGACAAATAAAACGATTCAGATAAAAGAAATTTTTTGTTTAAATAACAAAACGGTTAACGAAAATATATTGTTTTGTTATCGTTTGTTTTGTAGTTTCATTGGTGTCTGTGTATTGTTAGAATTGTTTTGATTTTTGAGAAAATGACTGTGCTGAGAGAAGATGACGAAAGATGAGATGAATGATTGCTCGAACGAGGAGATGAAGGATTTGATCTTTGTGTATAGTTAGAATAGTTCATCACTTATTTTTTATTTGCTTTAGTGTGACTAGAGATATGGATGAAGAGCGAATAAAATGAGTTCGATAGTTCTGATTTGTTTCGATCGTTTTATTTGACGAAACAGGTAGCGAAACAAAATTTGTTAATCATTCATTAAACAAAACGATTAACGAAACTATCATCTTTCGTGATCGTTCCACGCCTTAGACAATTCTATCCAAGGCAATCCACCGTTATTGTAACTTTCATTTAATAACTCTACATAAACTTTTTTTATATTACAAATTTAAATTAATAAATAAATTATAAATAGAAAGATTGCTTTGGAAGTTCGAAAATTAGAAAAGGCCGGAATTGCTAACACCAATAAAAAAACTAATTTCAATACCGTCCATTAACCAGTTTGATTTGTGAAAAGGTAAAGGTGCATTGCTTTTTTATTTATAAAAATATTAATAATTTAGTTCTAGTTGGGTCATGTTTAGATAAGTTTTTATAATAATTTCACTTGTATTCGTGGGACAGTAATTAATATCTTTTATCGTCGCAAATCATCAAGCGATAGATATTCGAGTCTACTTCCATCGCATCGAGTCTGATTTGTAATCTGGAAAATGAGCGATTTAAAATTGATTCTAACTCAAACTCGTGATAAAAAATACTAATAAAGACATAAGTTGAAGATGGAGTAAAATTTGAGACGTACATTCCTCTGATCGCAAATCAAGCTTGACACGATAGAAGTAGACTCGAATATCTACAGCTCGATGGCTTGCGATTATAAAAAACAAATTACAATTCTGACGAGCGTAGTCGAGATTATTGTAAAAAATAATAAGTATGATTAGTATTTTTCTACAAACTTTGGCTATGCTCGTTGGAAATGTAATTGTTGTCACAAGTAATCGTGCTTTGGATATTCGAGTCTACTTTTATCGTATCGAGTTTGATTTTTAGTAGCAGAAACGAGCGATTCAAAATTGATTCATAAACAAACTCATGATAAAAAATTACTAATAACGACATAAGTTGAAGATGTAGTCAAATTTGAGATGCACATTGTTTCGATTGCAAATCAAACTCGACACAATAGAAGTAGACTCAAATATCTACAACTTCATGACTTGCGATGATAAAAAAGTAATTACAGTCTCGACGAGCATAGCTGAGATTATTGTAAAAAATATTAAGTACGATTCGTATTTTTTCTACAAACTTCGGCTATGCTCGTCGGAAGTAATTAGTTTTTTTATTGTCGCAAGTAATCGAGCTTTAGATATTCGAGTCTACTTTTATCGCCTCGAGTCTGATTTGTGGCGGAGATACGAGCGATTCAAAATTGATTCAGGCACAAACTCGTGGTAAAAAAAATACTAATTAAAACATAAGTTGAAGATGGAGTCGAATTTGAGATGCAAATTCCTTCGGTCGCAAATCAAACTTGACGCAATATAAGTAGACTTGAATACCTACGGCTCGATTTCTTGCGACGATTAAAGAAACTAATTACAGCCCCGACAAGCGTATCCAAAGTTTGTATAAAAAAATACTAATCATACTTAATATTTTTATAACAACTTCGGCTACGCTCGTCGGGGCTTTGATTCTTATTTTTATATTGTCACAAGCCATACGTTGTACATATCCGAGTTTACTTCCATCCGTGGAGTTTGATTTGGTTTGGAGTAATGTGAATATCAAATTTGGTTTCATCGTGAACTTATGTCTTAATTAGTAGTTTTTATTACGAGTTTGTTTCGGAATCAATTTTGAATCATGCGTTTCTCCGATCACAAATATGACTCGATACGATGAAAGTAAGCTTGAATATCTATAGCTTGATGATTTGAAATGATAAAAAATACTAATTACGGTCCCTACGAACATAACTAAGTTCTTACGAAATATGATCCAACAATTAAACTATTTATATTTTCTATTAATAAAAAAATCAGAGTACAAAACACACTTAGTCGTACGATTTTCATTTCGGTCCGAAATACAAGCATTTTGATAATATTCTATCTCTTGACTTACACATATCTAACAATTAACAAAGTAACAAAAAAAAATTGTGGGTATTCAAAGTCTGGATTCCTATAGTTAATGAGTACTGTTATTCTATAGAAAAAGTACTAATTTACAAAAAGTTTACTATGGTTGCAGACTCACAGGGAAGCAAATAGTACGCCTCATTAACATATTAGGGTTGGCATGTATCATCGTGCGACATAGCGAATGAACAGTGCTTTTTTTTTTCCTCCCGTCACGTGTTGCTAGATTGGTGTTGTGCAGGAAGCACTTGTTTCCCCCTTCTGCCACGTGGTGATATAGTGTAATTTTTTTCTTCCTCCGCCACATATTGATATAGGTGATCTGCAAGGATGGTTGACGTGTGTTGATAGAGGTGATCTGCAGGGATGCCCGCCACGTGTTGATTTTTTTTTTTCTTTTCGTGATTTATTATGTCTCTGTCTACATGTTTCTTCGTATGGTAGACGCGTTGTACTGTCCATTCGCAACAGTGCGGAACTTTTTCTGCCGCTCGTTGTGTGTTTGTTCGGATGGTTGACGCGTGTCCTCTGTATTTTGTCTTTCAGTAAAGAAGACAGTGTCACCGCTTCTCCGTTTCTCATTCGCAACAGCGCCAATTTTCTTTTTCTTTGATTTTTCCTGTTGTCTCTGTGGTCCCTCCGCTATTCGATGCGTGGTGATAATTTTTCATGTCGCATGTATATGCGCGGAGCGCGTTTGCGCGGCTAGTATATGTCATAGAAGAAGAAAGCATTAAAAGGACCAAGGTTAGTTGGTTACTAAGATAAAAATTGAAAAGAGAAGACAAAGAAAGGACCCACAATTACTCACGTGACATGAGATATTTATTAAAAGGGGACAAAAGAGTGGGCATGTAGGGATCCTTCAATGCCTTTTTTTCTTCATCTGTGCTTAGAGCAATTAAAACAAGAACTAAAATCCGAGAGGTTTAGGTGGGGTTTATAGTACCCAAATTCATTTGGGATGGTGTGAAAGGTGATTTTTAAATGGAACAAAACAAAATAAAGATTATATGAAATTGATAAATTGGAAGGAGAAACGAGAAAAAGTACATTTTTATTTATTTGAATATACAATCGACATTGTGCAATGTCAAAAACTTATTAAAATGTTTCACTTTTGACATTCTTAATTTAATTTTGTTGAAGATGAACTCAGAATTTGAATACTTGTTACATATGCAAATATCATTCGATGTTAGGATAAAAAAAGTTGAGTTTAAAAGGAGTGAGGGTTAAATTATTTTTGTTGTTCTTAACTTTTGTAAATTTGATGCCAAGTAAAATTTCAAGATATCTGATTGATTTGTTGCATAATAAGTTTTTTCAAATAATGAGCATGTTTTTAGTATATTATAAGCAAGAAATATGGGTTAGGGTTAGGCACGTGATGTATCATTTGATTGTACATCCAGTGATTTAAATCATGAAATTAATGAATTTTACTATTTTTTATAATTAAATTATTTTTTTATTCATGGAATTAAAAAAAAAGAGTGTAATTTACTAATTCGATAATTTAAACCATAAATGCATCTATCAAATATTACACTCTTGAATATATCTCTCTCTCACTCAAGAAATTTACATACGGATTTTTTTTATTCATTGTTCGTAGGCTTATAACACACATCCACAAACAAAGCAGAAAATAAACTTGAAAAACCCTCTCTAAAAGTAAGCCCCTCACGAAACTTGAATCTCATATCTTCTCATGAAAAACTTGTGTCTCACAACTACACTAGATAGAACTTGACAGATTATACTCAATAATTAATAGCTACTTACCTAACTAAAAAGCTAATATATAACAATTTTGTAATATCAAATTTAATTCATTACGAAAAAAGAAAAAAAAAAGGTGTTCTCAACAACCGAAAGAGAATATAATTGAATTATGAGAATGACCACAAATTTGTTTATCATTACCCTCACTACGAGATTCAAATAAAGAGTTGCTTCTTAGCAAAAATAAAAGAAAAATATACAAGCTAGTTAAATATCTACTTGACATTACCGAGCTTCTTCATTTAAAAAAAAAATTTATTGATTATGACAAAGCTTTGCAAATAAATGACAAATAAAATGCATGATCCATACAATGGCGTAGGCATTTAGATGAGAGTGGTGTCAACTGACATCACTGACATGTACTGAAATTTTAATATTTTTATATAAATATGTGTCACTTATTTATCACTTTGATCCCGCAAATATTTTATCTATATTTATATTATTAATTAGCGTCATTGATTATAGTAACTTGAATAAATTATCATACTTGAGTAATTTAAATAAATTGAGTGATATATTTCTACCTCAGCCTCTAGACTCATATTATGTTAATAAATAAATGTTTAGCTAATTTGTTGCGTAAAGAATTAATGATAATGAACTTTCATATAACAATAGAAAACCCTCATCTGATTCGAAATACAGTGAAAAAAAATGTCACTCGAAAATTTTAGATCAACTTTGATAATATTTGAGGACAAAAACACACACACACACACACACACACACACATATATATATATATATATATATATATAGAGCATGGCTAAAATAATATGCATAGTACACCACATAACGTATTATGCGCTCATTTGTATTTAATTTGGTCATTAAATTGAGATTTAAGTTGCTCAATAAATTCTTCATATCAAAATCTTGTAGGAAATAAAATTTCGTGATTTTTAGAGCTTTCTTGCTATATATAATGAGAGATCCGTAGCCGTCAAACTTCTAACCGCATGCAACCGCTACATTGTAGCAAATGTAAATGACCGATCCGGATCATTGAAAACATTCTCCATATTAATACAGACTTGAAAACCAAATTTTACATTTTTTTATTTTTTACTATTTTATCGGATGGATTGAAAATTTATTTATCTAACGATTTACAAATATCCAATTTTCAACTCTTTCGATAAAATAGTAAAAAAATTCAAAAAAATATAAAATTTGATCTCCAAGTCTACATTAGTATGGAGAATGTTTTTGAATGGTTCGGATCGATGATTTACACTTGGTATGATGGAGTGGTTGCGAGCGGCTACGAAATTGATGGCGGCTACGCTTCTCTCATATATAAGAGAAGGGTCATAATACTTTTATTTTTGTGTGTCTCAATTGTACCTTCAAAATTCGCACCATTTATCTTGCATATTTTTTTATGCATCTCAATTTCAACCATTTATCTTGCATATTTTTAATTTTTGAAAGTGACACCAAAATAATAATAAAGTAATAAATGTTTATATATAAAACTAACTCATTTTCAAAAGTCAAAAAATAATACTTGAAAAACTCTAAAAATAGAAACTTGGTTTCCTAGTTGATTTTTGATATAATAAAATTATTGAACATGATAAATTAAAATTTAAAAATATTATGTATTTTGATTAAGAGCAAGGAAGTCCGTGGTGCTCCTAGAAGCTCATAAATTTACTCATATAATTATATGCATTGTATATAATATGTGTTTAGAAGAATTTCGTACTTTCTATTTACTTAGAAATTTAAAGCATTAGCATTCTACATTACATATAATTATACTATATAACAAGTATTATTGTATAGTTTAAAACTTACATAACGCAACATCAAATGAATACCAAAGGCAACCTCTCTAAAACTTTTTGTAGTAAATGGACAATTAAATAGGTACAAATTTTTAATTAGTGACCAATGAAATAAATAGATGCCATAGGGATAAAGATCTGCATCTGCGGCCGTAAAAGTGATAGCAGAGTGGTGCCATAGTTCCATTAGATCAATCAGATTAAGTATGAACGGTTGTGATTAAATTCAGATATTATATTATAATATAAATATCTTATTTAATTTACTCAAGGTCTGCCACTGATGATATTAGCATAGCAAAATTATTCAATTGCATTAATTGTATTGTACTGATCTAGTGTTTAAATAATAAATGACCTTTGTCAATCTTGTCCTTTTAAATGAATAAAGCGTGATTGAGCCAAAAGAAATTTAAGAAATTTATTAAAATAAAGGTAATAGTTCTGAGTCAGAAACATTATTTTTTATTTTTTATCAATAGTAGTTCATTAATTGCACAATACTCTACACCTGTACATTAAATTTGTCTCCCCTCTCGAGTTAAACGTTAGCTACAGAAAAAGAAGAAAATAAAAGCAAAACTTAAATTTTGTTGCAGATATGCAGTACAATAGTATAAAAAAGGCCACACTAAAATATAGGGGAATGGACACAGTACTGTGCACCGAAAGATGTGCTGATTTTTTTAATATTAAAAATTTAATAAATAAATTATAAATACAAACAAAAATTATTGTAAAAACATTAAAAATAAAAAAGTTCGGAGTTGCTTTTGAGAAAATTCAAAAGACCGGTGTTCTCAGCACTGGTCAATTAGTTTTTACCATTTTTCTGCAAAAGCAAGCTGTCCCAAGCTTTGATTTTTTTTTATTAATAAAATTATTATTAATTTAATTCATGAATAATATTATATTTAGGTAATTTTTCGTAACAATTTCGACTATATTCGTTGGGATCATAACTAATTTTTTTTATCGTCGCAAGCCATCGAGTTGTAAATATTCGAGTCAACTTCCATCGCGTCGAGTCCAATTTGCGATCGGAGAAACGAGCAATTCAAAATTGATTCCGACGCAAACTCATGATAAAAAATTACAAATTATAACATAAGTTGAATATTGAGTCAAATTTTAGATGCACATTCTTCCGATCGCAAATCGAACTCGACGGAATTGAAGTAGCTCGAATATTTAAATTACAAAATAGGATCGTTATCGTCAAAGATTTGAATCCAGGGTTATAGATGTTATTCTTTATTTTTTTTCAAGTTATTTATAATTCATATTCAAATCAAAATTCAAATGGACGGTATTTGCAATACCATCAATTTTGCCTTTTTCTGGAGAGTGTTCACAACACCGGCCTTTTCTACTTTTCGAGCTTCTCAAATACTCTTTTTATTTAAAAATAATTTATTTATTTAATTTTTAGTAATAAAAAAAATTGGTCGTAATTGTGAAAAGACAGTTTATATCGGTGCAATATGACAACCACAAAATCAAATCTTAAAAGTGATTTCGAGCGAATTAAGCAATTTAGAGTGAAACCGAAGTCCCTAGAGCCTTCTCTATTCAAATCAACTCCAGTCTAATTACTATTTGCTTAATTTATTGTTTAAATTACAACACCAATTCCATTTGGTGTTCAAATTTTTAATTAGCTAAGTTTTCCTCTTCTCTCGGAGAAATTTCACAAACTATATGGTTGGCTCTTTTCATTTTAGTTTTAAAACGATGCATGATAATTATTTTTTATGAAACACATTGTAAAAAAAAACACTAATTTTGCAAGACATGCTAACCAAATACTATTTTACGTAAGAAACTCGATCAACAGGGAATCTCTTGACAAACTTTTTTTATTTTTTATTTTGTCTTCTTTAAGAAAATTTCCACATTGTCCCCCTTAAAATAGTAATGTCACATATCAAAGGAGCTACGGAACACGAAGTCACATCTCTTGGAATACTTCTAATGCCGGAGTAATAATCGAATGGTTCACACAAATTTGAGATTCGTGCGCACAAATATCAAAATTATGTGAATCATTCAATTATTACTCCATTAGAAATATTTTAGGAGGATATTCACTCAAGGAAACAAAGTAATGTCTCCTGTTTATTAATATTATATACAGAAATGAAGTTAGTAACTGCATTTATTGCTTGAACAGGTATAACAATCTCTTCTCCTATTATTTGTCTGGATTTTGGTGGGAAATTAAAATTATTGATGGTTAGAATATTCTTAATTAATGTCTTCATTTGTATAGGAAATGAAAACTACCAGAATTCAATGTGCACATTACATTTGCTTGTCTAACTGCTACATTACATTTTTTCTTAATTTGTACTATTTTGTGGTGCACAAAACCTTTTATTATTTGAAAAATTATCGACATGTAAAATTAATACCAGATAATTTAAGCAACACTGTTATTGTACGTAATTTTTTTGCAGACAAGTTTTGTATGATATATATATATAGAGAGAGAGAAAGGCTAGGGTGCTCCAGGAAGCACCAAATCGTCCGAACCGTTGAACATGATCTACATATTGAAATCTACTTGGAGATTGAATTTTACATTTTTTTTTGAAATTTTTTGCTATTTTTTTTAAAGAGGTAGAAAAGTTGCTCATCAAATGGTTTCTGGACCAATAAAAGTTGTAATTTCCTACCTCCCTAAAAAATAGCAAAAAAATTCAAAAAAAATGTAAAATTCAATCTCCAAGTAGATTTCAATATGTAAATCATGTTCAACGGTTCGGATCGGTCGTTGGAATTTTTAAATTGGAGATACGACGTGGAGCATTGAGGGTTTGGTGCTCCATGGAGCACCCTAGCCTATATCTCTCTCTATATATATATATAGAGAGAGAAAGATCGAGCGCGCGCATGTTGGGGTTTGGTTACGGTGATGACAACTCTGAGAGTCTTTTCCAACATGTCGGGCCTAAAAATCAATTACCACAAGAGTTGTTTTACCCCGTTTAACCTCACCCAATCGAAGATTGATCGAGCGCGCGTAATTCTATCATGCCCACAAGGAAGCCTACCGTGCACGTACCTTGGGATGCCTTTGACAGTCTCAAGGCCATCAAGGAGAGAATACATACCGCTTATTGAAAAAGTTGAGAAGCGACTCCAAGGATGGAAGGGCAAGCTCATAAGTCGGGCAGGCAAACTGCAATTGATCAACTCGGTTCTATCTGCTATCTCGGTCTACTACATGGGCTGTTTCAAATTACCGAAATGGGTCGTTGAAAGACTGGACCGAATTAGGAGAGATTTCCTCTGGACTCACAACGATAATCTGAGGCCCTGTGAACACCTGTTGAACTAGGGGACAGCTTGTTTGCCAAAAAAATTCGGGGGTCTGGGAATCAGAGACTTACACATTCACAATGTGGCTCTGTTGCTACGCTGTTGGTGGAAAGTGTACAACACGCCTGAGTCGCTATGGTCAGTAGTTGCAAAGGCATTGTACTGGGAAGGAACATACCATCAAGGACCTCTCTTTTGGAAGAAAGCAGGATCCTTCTTTTGGAACTCTCTGCTAGCGATCCTACCCCAATTCCATTGGTGCTCACATTGGGCAATCGACAACGGCAGATCCATCTCCTTTTGGTTTGACTCATGGGCGGCACAACCTTTGACGCTGTCCTTTGAGTACCAAGGGAAACCGCCAATGCCTCGAATTTCACTCCGGGACGCCTTATCGATCTCGGCCATTCTCCTGCCACACCACAGGACATCAGTAGCGAGTTCAGCCATGCAAATGCTGGAATACCACATCTTCACAGAACAGACAGATGAATTGAAGTGGCGCTGGGAATCAAAAGGTAACTATTCAGCTAACTCCTTTTACAACGTAATTGTAGGTGCAGCCAAGGTGGAGCGACACTGGACGTGGATTTGGCAAGCTAGAGCACCACCTTCTGTCAAATTCTTCGCGTGCATGTTGCTGCAAGACATATTACTCACCCAGGACGTCATGCAACGAAGACACATTTCGTGTGACCCAATCTGTGTACTATGCACGAATTGCCCAGCAGAGTCGGCCCTGCATCTATTCTTCCTATGCCCATACTCGGTTACGATCTGGTTCAAACTATAATTGGCGTTTCGGATGCGTTTCATCACACCTACAACATCGATACACTCCATTATTCAGGCGGCAAGGCCACAAGGTAACGTTAGTGCATCGACACGGGCAAAATGGGACATTACATTCTTAGCAGCCACATGGGGACTGTGGAAACAAAGGAATTCGAGAATCTTCCGTGATGCTGATGTTTTTCTCTCAACGGATCAACTAATATAGAGGATTGTGGAGGATGTCCAACTATGGGAGAAATTCTGCTGACATGGTGACATTCAGTAACAGAACATGGAGCTGAGAGTGAGTGTGAATGTCGAAGAGGGATAGGGCACTGCTGGGGTGACAGAACATGGTGATCAAAATATTGTAGGACATAAAATTTCTTGATTTTTAGAGGTTTCTTGTTATTTTTTAAAATATTTTTTAAGAACAATCCAGATTTAATACTATAAAAATGCAATTTATGAGATGTTTTTAAAAAATATTTAAATAATAGCAAGGAAACTCTAAAAATCACGAAATTTTATTTTCTACGAGATTTTGATATGAAGAATTTATTGAGCAACTTAAATCTCAATTTATTGGACAAATTAAACATGCATAGTCTCATACTACAGAATGTGATGTACTATCCATATTATTTTAGAAATAATATGCATAGTACACCACCTTCCGCACTATGCATATATATATAGCTCAATAAATAGAGATTTAAGTTGCTCAATAAATTCTTCATATCAAAATATTATAGGAAATCAAATTTCGTGATATTTATAGCTTTGTTTCTATTTTTTAAAAATCACGAAATTTAATTTCCTACAAGATTTTGTTATAAAGAATTTATTGAGCAACTTAAATCTAAATTTATTGGATAAATTAAACATTCATAGCCGCACAGTACGAAATGTGATGTACTATGCATATTATATATGAGCAAGGATATGGTAATATTCATTGGTAAAAAAAAAGATATGGTAATATTACATAGTACATCCCCTTCCGTACTATGCGGCTATGCATGTTTAATTTGCTCAATAAATAGAGATTTAAGTTGCTCAATAGCTTTTTCATATCAGATTTTGTAGGAAATCAAATTTCGTGGATTTTAGAGTTTTAATACTATTTTTGAAATATTTTTAAGAGAAAGATCATAAATGACATTTTTGTTATATTAAAACTGAGTTGTTTTTTTAAAAAATATTTTAAAAATAACAAGAAAGCTCTAGAAATTAGAAAATTTGATTTCCTATAAGTTTTGGTACGGTGAATTTATTGAGCAATCTAAATCTCACTTATTTAGACAAATTAATAACAGCTTAGTACGAAAGTGGATGTACTATGCATATTACCATATCCTTCCTCTCTCTCTCTCTCTATCTATCTATATATATATAGAGAGAGATATATATATATAGGCTAGAGTGCTCAATGAAGCACTAAACTTCTAATATTTCACACCGTATCTTCAATTTAAAAATTCGAACAACTGATCCGAAACGTTGAACATGATATACATATTAAAATATATTTGGAGACTGAATTTACATTTTTTTAAATTTTTGTTATTTTTTAGAGAGTAAAAAGTTACAATTTTTGTTGATACATAAATCGTTTGATTAACAATTTTTCTAAACGATTGGATCTAGACGATCGGATCGGACAAGCATGCTCTGCTCGACAAATTAGACGGACAGCAGATTTCAAACCCGTCAATTTATGCAACCACAAAAAATAAATGTGCTCATATTTTGCATTTACAGATCACAAGTAACGAATCATATATAGAAAACAAAAGGAACATGTAAGAGGCAATTAATACTGAATAAGAAATATATTAAAGGGCTTATGTGTGAAATTCGTGACCTACTACACTCTTCAAGATATCTCTGGTTCGAGCAGGACCCCGCATTTAAGTTGTACCATCTATTCGTATGTTTCGTTTCTATTTTATGCTATTTTTTTTCGTTCGAGGACGGATTATTGTCATTATTTTGATAATTTTAATAATAAAATTTAAACTAATTTATAAAAAAAGAAAAAGAAAAATAGAAAAATATGTAGGCATATTATTGAGCTTATATATTAGTTGTGTATTTTATTTGGTTTAATTTGAGAGTCATTGCATACTTCATTTCATTAACTATTTGACAACACAACGTAGTTCATCAAACATAAACAACGAAAAGTTATCACAAATATATAATTAGAGAATAGTTATCATAAACATTTTCTTAGGTTTGGATGCTGTAAATAGAAGGTTTAATTGCTCTTTTTGATGCTTTTGAGTACTTGTAAACTTGGAGATGATTTCTTGGTTTTACTGGAAAGTAGCTGCCAAGTTTATATAGACATAACACTTCTTGAACTTTTGAAATTTTGACCATTGTTGATTCTGTTACAGAATTGTCTAATCTGTTATGGAAACCGTTGTAATGGGTCTGTACCTCTCAAATTCCCATTGTTTGCGTCTCTAACTAACTTCTGGGCCCAATTCTTCAGTAAACCGTTGAGACGGATGAGGATCCGTGACGATGGGTTAATTAGCAATCTATCGTGACGGGTTTGCTTACGTTACTATAACGTAGGTCTCTGTCGAAACTTTCTTATGCACTGACTTTTGAACACTTCTACTTAGGGACCCGCTACAACACCTTATTGTGTCGTGACTTGTGACGGGTTGTAAACTCGTTGTGACGTGTTATCATACGTTACTCTAACGCAAGTATATGTGAGGCTCTGTTTTGTTTGCTCTTGATGTTAAATGCTCCTCTTGACTTGTACATACTACGTGAAATTTGTACAATGCATAATTGTACCTGTATAAATCTGCAATTCTAAAAAAATTACAATGTTAGTACTGACTTAAAACTCGAAGTTTTGCTGTAAAAAACATTAAATAAAATTAACATTTTTTAAGAACTTTGACTAAATTTGTCGAGATATTATTAAATATATATACAATCATATTCATAGATATATAAATTCAAACAAAATTTCATTGAAAAACAAAACAAGGTGAATATGGTGTAATTAACTGTTGTCAATCACTTCACATTGATATTAGAGCGAATCATCCAAAAAGATCATGGCAATTCGGGAAGTAGCTCAACTGTACGACGCTTTCCCTTCATCAAAAGCCTCTTCCCGAGAGAGAGAGAGAGAGCGCTACGTCTTCTCCACCCGACTATGACGTGGATTTCATATCCGCTGTTATTCCGAGGGAATAACAGAGTCATGTTATTTCATATCTGATGTTATTTTTCGATCTAACAAATAATTTAAAAAAATACAGTGGAACCGTGGAGTTCATCTGTGTCGTCCGTATAAATCGGACGGTCAGAAGTGAAATAACAGGACTCTGTTATTCACTTCTAATAACAGCAGATACGGACTCCTATGACGTGATGATGTTTTAAGCAAAAAGGCAAATAAATACGCAAAACGAACGATGACATTTCGGCGTGCATGTCACGTGATTTCTGCTGGTTTGCTCTATTCCTTTACAGTACAGAACAGGGGTATACTTTTTTTTAGTATTTGTTCAGAGCTAGTTTTATAACTGTTCAAGTGTTAATGCCTTGATGGGAAGTAGTTTGGAAGTAAATTGATTTTTTGATAGGGAATTGAAGAACATTTTAGTTTAGTAAATTTTGAGTAAGTTTTACTCAATATTACTGTATAAGTTGCTAAATTGGAATTTTTTTATAAGTCTGATTTGATTTTACTATTTAGGATATCGAACTTTAATGGCGACAGTTTTTCTCGATATAACTTGCTCCATCAGAAATTTTATACAAGTTTATTTTTATTATTTGAGATGTAAAATTTTAATTGGACAGTACATGATAACAAGAAAAAAATTTGGTTGGAATTCATTCATAAAAGTAGAAAATGTTCACGACAATTTGTAAAAGAAATTAGAAAAACCTTAAAAATATTTAATAAGTGTATAAATATTTTTGACATATAAATTTCTTATGTTATAGATTTTAGGCTATTTAAGCATTATTACTTCATATTCCATCAAAATTAAATTAAATTTGCACGAAATTTCATTATTTTTAAAAGAATGTCAAAAGACAAAAATAACATTAAACTTATAATGCAACCAATTTCTAAGCTCAAAAGCATGTCTATGAATTTAAAATATCTATTTTTAAAATAGTCTGGAACAAATGGTGAAATGTTTTTCTTCCATTATGCCTCCAAATTTTTACCACTTATCAAGAACAAAAAAAATATCGTTGAAAAATGAAATGGAGTTGATGAGTAGTCATTTTTTTGTAGACATGATGGACAAAAAATAGAACATTTAAACTTTCTTGTTTTTAAAAAGTTATAAAAAATATTTTGGATATAATTGAAAATCCTTTATTAATATAGTTAACTGCTGCCAAGAGCTCCAACTGGAGAGCATTATATCAGAAATACTCAATACATAAAGGGAAAAATTTATAATGAGTCTAATTTTAGACGAATTAAAAATAACAGTCTAAGATTTTTAAATTTTCTTACAAATGATCGATAACACTTTTAACACTACTGCTCTAATTTTTCATTCAATATTTTATTATTTTCTCTGTTTTCTTATTTGTATGGGTCCCACTACATTGCATAAATAGGGGCGATATTGTTATTTGAGCCCCTAAGAAATGATTCTGAAATTTCAGATGCAATAGTTCAAATTTATTTAGGAGCGCTATTGTTAATTGCGTCTTTATTGTTTAAAATTTGAAATTGTAGACAAGTATAAACGGAAAAAATAAAAAATATAAATTCTATTACTAATTTTTTGAAATGAGCCCAAAGTTAGACCCTTTATTTAAGTTTTACTATACAAGAGTGCTACTTCTTTAATCTCGAATTCACATTCGATAAAATTTTCTGTAATAAAGAATAGTAATTCAAAAATTTAAATTAAATCAAATTTTGTATGTATTAGTTTCGATATAATATGAATCATTGAAAAGAGTACTTAATCATTGAATGACCCTTTATTTAAGTATTACGGATACCCACAATTAGGATATTGAAAACCCCCTGCGGGTCTACCGCCTGTGGATCCGACCCGACCCGACTCGATGCACATATCCAACTCGACCCGCGGTAGGCGGATCCATTGATCTAGGGCGAGTCGGGTAGGCAAAAATGTGGGAGACCCATCCGAACCCGTGTCCGACCTGTGCTAAACCCGACTCATGCCCGACTCGTGGATCCGCCTAACCCGACCCGTGGATCCGTGATGGATCCATGTCACCTTTTGACTTTTGTCACATCAAATTCAAAAAATTTAAAAAATAAAAAAATTCGGAAAAAATAAAAAATATTATGCAAAAAAAAATTCAAAAGAATTCAAAAAATGCACGATATCTGTACTGTTCGACCCATCCGCCGGATCCTTACGCGACCCGCCCCGATCCGTATCCGACCCGCCCGAATTTATCAAGATTGAGGGTTTCGAGTTCGGATCCGTGAAAATCCGTCCCGTGATACCCGTGGACTCGTTGAACTCATGAATCCGTAGATCCGTCCGAATCGAATCCACAAATACCCGACCCGCCCCGAATAACCCTACCCACAATATGGATCCCTTAATCTCCCGTCAATCCTCAATGGTGTCTTGTACATTATTCACTTTTCCACCTGCTCCATTTCGCCATTTTCCAAAGTCATAATTAAACAAGCATAGCCTACGCATCTCCAGTTTCAGTCATTCAGACAACAAATCAACAAAAAGAATTCCTTCGTTGGTTATTAAACTATTAATTACAACGCTGTCAAAATATCTCTTGTCGCGTCTTATACGCATACATACGTACACGTACGATAACAGTCCCATGCCATGCCATGCATGCAAACAGCATGATACATTGATACCTGATACCTGATACCTGATACCCCGAAACCCTTCAAATTCGTACACCTTTTCTCTCAAAAAACCATCAGTAGCAAATGCTACAAACCGACACGTGTCATGACAGCACAAGTCGAGAAGCCGAAGAGGAAACGGCGTGTCCGGGTTGACGCAAGTACAAGACCCCTCAGTGCCAGTTCCCAAACCGACACGTAGATCTATCCGTATGCTTTTCTCTCTCTCTCTTCTTGACTGCACCGTGCTTTTGCAGAGGTGTGGTATGGTATGGGGCTATGGGCTTATTTATTAACGAATTTCTTTTGCTATTCGAAATTTATTGCAATTTTTTTCTGTTTGGTACTTCAAAAAATAAGAATTACTCTATTTTCAAATATATCACAGTTATGACTTTATTTTTTCGCGTTCAGCGTTCAGACTAAACGCAAACGTTCACGCTGAAAAAATAAACGAAAAAAATGATTAAGTATGATGCAAAATTTCAAATATGCGTTCACGCTTGAACGCCACGTATGAACGCCGCGTTCAGGCAACGTTGTGAACGACACGTCTAAACGCACGTTCAGACGTGAACGCAAATTTCAAAAGTACTTGGTATTTTTTGCTTCGTAAATTCGGTTGACCTCTATTTCTGAACTCGTGCGTCTAGAAAACATTTCTGAATGCTGAACGCAGAAAAATAAAGTCATAACCGTCAAATGTTTGAAAGCAGAGTCATGAATATACTTTTTATTTTTTTTGAATCAGACAGAAAAAATTCAATTTATTGCGCTATTAAATAACAAAATTCAATTTATTGCGCTATTAAATTCAATTTATTTTCTTATTGAAACACTTTTTTAAAGCTCGTTTAGAACGAAATTTTTGATAAGAACAAAATTAAAATAAGAAACATGGAAATGACAAATATATAGATGAAATCACCAAAATGTCATTTTCGAAATCAAATCCTTCACAATTAATTCGAGAGATACAGACTTGGAAATAAAATTGGTTGCATCACTTCGTCGGCTAGGGAGATGTGAGGGGGTCTTTAGCTTCATGGGTTATAAAATGTTGTATGATTTTTAATGTTCCTATCTAGTTATTACATTATCATTTTTCTTTGTTATTAAGAAATCTAACAATAAAAATTGGCAATTTTGCATTTGTCCGCCAGGCTCCGCCTCGAGACAACGTGAGTTTCTCTGGCCGGTGGTTCTGCCAAACCAATTCTATTCTCCTTTGAGATCAACTTGTTCGCGGTCTACAATGACTACACCTGAGATTGTGTAAAATTGTCCCTCGACTTCAAGTCTCGAAATGATTGTACAATTTTCCATTGAATATCTGAATGAAACTGAGTTTCATCTTTGTATATTTCCAGCTTATTCAGAGAATATTCTATCTTTAGAAATTCCATTTGTCTTGTATAGTTGTATCTTGTCTTTTCAACGTTGGAATTTATTTAATTTAATCCGTTCTTTGACCATACGTTCTGAGGGTCCGAATCTGCTATTATTTATGAGAAAAAGTTGGGTCCCAATTATTCACTTATTGATCGTTGGATATTGAAATGGACGGACTGGATCATCACAGTTGAATGTAGGAGGCATGTTTTAAAGTATATCTGAGTCGTTCGTTTAAATTAACGATTGAATTTAAAAGGGGGCCCCTCCTTTTTTCAAAAGAAAAGTAGGTTATTTCAATCCATGTTCTGATCCTATCGAAAGGTCTCGAAGGTCCTCGTGACCTTGATTCCTTGAATAGTAACCTATCCGTATTTATGAATTGACCTAACTTGTTCAGCAAATTATAAAATATCCATTTTTTATTTTACCATATTATATTATGGGATTCATCCAAAAACTACGATTGAAACAAAAAAAGAAATAACCTAACATTACGCCTTTTCTTTTCCTCTTTTCACTAACTGGAGACCTTCTTCAGGCTTGACGCTTGAGCTACTACCGTCTACCGGTAGTACGGATCTTTCGAATGGGAAACTGAGATATAGAAAGGAGAGGTCGAGATGCGCCTTTTCTTCCGATCTAGACCGTCTGACGAAGATCCAACGGTACGTTCACTCTCTGATGATGTGTAAATGGGGCTCGCAAGAACAGTCAACGGTGTGTCAGCAATGGAATCAACTGCCACGTCACACAAAGCGGACTCATCGTCACTGATTTCTGCCATCACAGCACAACACTCCCACAACCTCTCCTACAGATTCATGTATGTAAAAATTTGTTATGTGATGTAATAGTATTAAAATATTCACGGGTTTATAACGATATGTAGCTAATATTTGTCGAAATCACAATAATACCCCACAAGAAGACAAGAATAAACGACAGCAAGTAGATCCCAACTAAAATCTTTTTGAGGAAAAGATCCCAACAACAAATCGGATAATACAAATGCAATTATACAAATCCGTTAATCTGTTTCACCTAGTACCTTCGTTCCATAAAAGGAGGAAACAGAGGGAGGGAATCGGGTATCATGTGATCTCCGTACAAAAAAATTGCATGACGGTCCTCACCTTATTTACATATTTGCAAGCCGAGATGGCTGATTCGAAAGCAGGGAAATGTGATGGAAAGAGCTCATGCGCAGCTGAGAGCAACGCGGCCCCACTGATCAGAGATGGTTTGAACTTCAGCATCCTCGTCTCTGTAAAATTTTCAACTTAAACCATTAAAAATGTTATATTTATGAATATACATTGCGAGTTTCCAGATACATTTTTGCGTTTCGAAAGGGATATTAACAAAACAGAGGATTCAAACAATATACGAACCGTTTTGAGCACTGAAGAGGATTTGAGAAGCCCGAGACTTGAGCGCGAGGAGAAATGAGGGTTGATTAGGGGAGAAAAAGCTGAGAAAAAATCGAAGAAATGAGAATGGCGTAATAGATCGCATTCTCCAATCTAATGTGCTTAGCACTAACAGCTCCATGCGATGGATCGTGCTTGAGTCGAATATTGTACCTTCTTCTTTCTGAAAGAACCATACACGAGTTCCAAAAGTAAAAAAATGGATAAAAGGATAAATTTGTAAAAACAGCCTTCTTAAGAAGAGGGAAGAATAAAATTACCTGGAGATCAGAAAGCGACAAATCCGAGCGCTTCATCTTAGAAGCGAGAGATAGACAAGAGATCGCCAGTAGCTGTACGACCCATGGCTGCTTCTCTCTCTGTTCCAAAATCAGATCGCATCTATTAGTGAATAATGATGACATTAACAAATTCATTTCATAATCCTTTTGAAATTAATCTTCCACTCTGAAAATAGTCCATACCGGGATCTCACGCTTGGAGAGGAATCGATCAACATAATTAATAGCAAGATATGCAATGTGCTGATCAAATCCACAACTATATTGTGCCTAAATTAACAACAAGAACAGAAATCTATCAGCATTTTTTACATTTTCACTTAAGACCAGAGGATGATCGGAAGAAGCTTTGGTTTAGAGATGTACTACCTGAAAAATGAAAGAAACGGCAGTGCGCCGGACGGAGACATCACGGGCGACAGGTGAGTGATCCGATTCCGCCGCAAAAAGAGACTCCATTGAGTCGGAGGTGGAGATGCCATATATCTCCTCAGATGGCGGCGATTCTTCCTCGTCGGAGCAAGTAAAAGGATTTTCTAGATCAAACTCCATTTCTGATGTTAGCAGAGAGAGAGGAGATGAAAAAGCAAAGGGAATGGATTGGGTTTAAAAAGGAGGAGAGACTTGAAATTCACTCCACTTCTCTGTCTCTCTCTTGCTCTTAATTCTTATCGGAGAGGAGTGTGGCTTTCGCTCGACATAAGCGCAGTGCTCTTTTTTAAGAAGGCGATAAGTTAAATGGAGAATTTTATTGCCTACACCAGGTTCAGTATACTCGGACATTTCAATTCGTTATATATTTCCTTGACCCATTTGTCAGAGGGTTCCAGTCGAATTGATTAAGGTGAACAAGGTCTAGATGAAAGTTGAAGATGGCAATGTGGGACTTCGAGTGAGATTTTCTGTTAGTAATTATAATTATTTCTTGCCGAGTTAGGTTGTAGACATGGTGTACGCGTTACGGTTTCAGAGTATCGTAGAAGCAGTTTGGCATTTATCGTGCTGCACTGCTGCCTGCCAATCATTTGTTGTTGTTTCGAGTACGGTCATACGCCCTGCTCTTGTAAAATAAGACAGAAGAAGTAAGTATGTGGGGAAAGGAAAAAAAACAGGTGTCTCTGTCATTTGGTAGCAAGAATCTCTGCGAGTGTCCCGCTTATTTATTCCGAATCTTAGACGAGAATTGAAAAAGAAAAAGAAAAAGAAAAAGAAACAGGGCTGCAACTTCCCTCCAGTTTTTCCCCAACGAGGTAGCTGATTAAGGCCTCCATTTGGAAAATGACAATTAATTTAGGCTAATCGAGTATAATTTTAGAAAAAAAAATTCTGAAATGTATGTTTTTTGTACGAGGTTGTTGTTCAATACTTTTTTTTTTTGACAAAAATGCTAGCATACTTTTGGTACATATGAATAAATTTATATACAAATGAATGCATAAAAGCTATACTAGTATCACAATAAGACATCAAATAATTGCAATTTTGAAAAGTTTATTAAGTTGTTGCATCTTTTGAAATCTCCTATAAAAATACTGTATTTGTCGAAACTTATTTCAACTCTTAGTGGGAGTCTATTATGTATAGGATGATTAAGAAAGTTCGTGAACTAATGATAGGAGAGAGCCAGCCTCAATCTCTAGCATACTCGGATTGTCCTAAGCTAGAAAAGCTGCGTGATATATGATAGGACTAATTATTTCTTGTTTGAAAAATATATACAAAAATTGAATAGAGGTAATTGACTCATATTTTTATAATACATTTTCTGTTCTTTTACAATACAATTATACTAAATGAAAATAGATCCATATGTAATCTAAATCATAATTATTATGACTCTATTTTTTAATAAGCGGTGGATTCACATTATAATTCTAGTAATACAAATAATTTAATATGCATAGTTGAACTTCATTAGAAACTTTTTTTTGCCTGATTCCTTGCAAATAAGTATGTTATAACTCAAGATTTAAATAGCAATTTCGTATAAACATCATCATTGTGCTCCTACTTTTTTTGTTCAATTTTAACTAAGGTGATCCTATAGACATGTTGAGATTTGATGAGCCTGTCATGAGATGGTAGATTGTTTGGTTCAATATTGTGCTCTATCAAGGACGGATTCAGATCAAAATTAAGTAGCGGCACATTTATTGAAATTAAGCAGTTAATAGTCAAGTTTGAAATTAAGCAGCGACATTCTTCTAAATTTATGCTATAATTTTTTGGATCCAACTGAAAATTTAGTACTCTAAAGCTTCATTTCAAAATCAAACAGCGGTACAGGCCTGATCTTGCTCTATACAAATTGGATAGCTCGAAGAAAGTGGTTTGGGGCTACATTTGTCTTTATATCCGAGAAAAAAAAGTATGATCATTATTTTGGTACAATATCATGTTCTATGCAAATTGGATAGATTAATTGAAGGAAGCAGATGTAGTTTATGTTGGCATTAAATATTACAATATAAGTTATACATATTAACACTAAATATGTTGTCAAGTATCGTCATTAATTTGTTACATATAAACTAAAAAGTGCATGTCATTTATAATTTTCTCATTATTTTAATTAGTTAATTGCTATTTTTTAGTATATGCAACGCTTGAAAACATAGTCTAATATTATTTTTTACATTGATTGTGTGGTGTAGTTATAATTGCACCTATTTTATGATAACAAGTACAACAAATAATGTTCACATTATTTCATCAGATAATGATTGTTGTTAGTTTTGTAGTTATCATTTAGTTTGTTGTTCGAACATAACTTAAAAGAAACGAATGCTTTTTTTAATTTGTACTTTAAATTGATATTAAATTTTTTATTTTAAATTGTACTCACATGATACCTAATTGTTAATTATTTCTCCACAACTGGTTTACTTATCACTGATAAGTAAAAGTAATTTCCAAATGCAAACTGCCTTTTTGATATTTTGCAAGTACACTGGCGGAGACGTGCATCAATAATCAAATGTATTACGTATAAATGTCATCTCCTATCCAAAATATCTCGCAACGAGAACTACTCGCGAGAAATTAGACAGCGTTATGAGAAAGCAGACGACAGACGTGCATCAAATAATCAAATGTATAAATGTCATCTCCCATCCAAAATATCTTTCAACGAGAAATACTCGCGAGAAATTAGACAGCGTTATGAGAAGGCAGCGCATTCCGTTTTGACTTCTCTCCGAATTCCTAATTTTAGGTACGGTACGTCGGTATCCATTTTCAGACATCGGTCAACAGTCCATAAACTTAAATTTACTAAAATACCCTTACTTACAAGTTTATTAGGAAAATATTGTAAATAACCCTAACAGAAGTTGATTTTAACTTTTAAGAGTAGGTTTCACTTACCAAATTTAATAGAAAAAGTACATTAAAAATGCGAATATAAAAGTATAAAACTAAAAGAATCTATATTAGCATGCAAATTATAAGATCTGTTTATTTCATTACCCGTCACAAATTGTGAATATAAAACTCGTTGATATATTATTAGAATCTCTCTCTCTCATGACCTGCTCAAACAATATGATTGTATGCAGGAGCGGATCTAAGAAATTTTTTAAGGTGGTTTAACATTTTGATTTTTTCAGTTTCAAAATCATAAATATTTTAAAAAAATTCAAATTATAAACTTATTTTTCAAAATTTTTTTAATTACATGATCAATTTTAAATTTTTTTTCCGCCCCTGATTGTATGCTATATCGGATGTAAAATAAACTCCAAATTCAAGGATGTAAATTAATTTAAGGATGAAAATGACACTATCGCAACTAATGCAAATCTGATCCATCAAAATAAAATTCTGAAAAATACATTCTAAATCCGACGAAATTCCAACACCGTAAAGTGGGATTCACATCACCTAAAAGAAAAGTAGGACTCTATTATTCAATTCTCATCCGTTGATATTCAAGCAACAGATGAGATTTTTCAAAGTCAGCCTCCTCAGTCAAATCTGTGAGCAATCTGATCCGTCTATTTTTAATTGGACAGTCCAGATCGAAATAATAAGACCCTCCTTTTTACTCAAAATAATAGCAGATTCGGACCCCGTCAAGAGACAGACACATAGAAGAATAATTATGCTTACAAAATATGAAACCTAAAACACCCAACTCTGGGTACATCGACAACATTTCACATTCTTTTAATGTAATTATGTAAGGTTCTTTTTGTCAATTCATGAAATAGTCTCTCTTGCGGAATATCGGACTATTTCAACTAAATTTTTTTATCAAATAAAATCTAGTATGTTCGAAATAGTGCAAAGTTAAGCTAATTCGATATTTCAACCTATAGGTGAAATAACGAATATCAATTGTTGAATAGCAATTATTTATTTGATTATATTATAGTTAGAAATTAACTATATTTTATCATATTATACCATCATCGTTATTATTTTTTATTTTATAAAATAACACATATTATTATTTTATCTATTATTTATATTTTTATAAATATACTATCATTATTTTGGTCGTAATTATATTATGATAAAAATTATTAAATTATAATATATTATATTATATCATCACTATTATTATTTTATTTTATTAAATTATAAAATTAAGTATTTTATTATTATTTTATTATATGCATTACTTCTTTATTATTATTACATTATCATAATTATATTATTATATTATCATTATCATACTTATATTATTATATTATCATCGTCATAATTATATTTTAACGTCACATAATATATACAATCACTTATTATTATATTATTTTGTTAATTTTAAAAAATAATGCACATTATTTTATTTATTTTATGAGCATGGCTAAAATAATATGCATAGTACACCACATAACGTACTATGCGTCCATTTGTATTTAATTTGGTCATTAAATTAATATTTAAGTTGCTCAATAAATTCTTCATATCAAAATCTTGTAGGAAATAAAATTTCGTGATTTTTAGAGCTTTCTTGCTATTTTTTAAATATTTTTTAAAAACAGTCAAGAAATGGCACTTTTGTAGTATTAAATCTGGACTGTTTTTAAAAAATATTTAAAAATAAGCTAGAAAGCTCCAAAAATCACGAAATTTAATTTCCTACAATATTTTCATATGAATAATTTATTGAGCAACTTAAATCTCAATTTAATGACCTATATCTATATGCATAGTACAAAATGAGATGTACTATGCATATTATTTTAGCCATGCTCTTATTTTATTATTATATTATTATTGTTAGTATATTATCATCATCGTTATTATCTTAATTGCCAATACTTGCACTATTTCAGTTAACAAGTGTCAAACAATATTTTCTTCTTCGAAAGGTAAAAAACACTAGTCTCTTTCACTCTTGCAAAATGACATTATTGATCTACTTTCACTCTTCCGAAATGTACTCTTCTAATGCTATTCCTTGATTCGTCAAACGCACCCTAATTATTAGTACACAGGCATAAATTTGTAAATATTTTTAATAGGGATATAATATTTCAATACTTTGTAAATTCCTTCTTTGCTATCTCCTCAACCTGAAGGGACCAGCTTGTGGGTTCCAGTGGTCTCCACTGATAGTCATGAGAAAGACCCTGCCACACAACTAGGAAGCATATATAGAGGGGTTTCTATGGAGAGCTAGAAATATATATGTGGGTCTATTATATAGATAGATGCACCTTTTGTCTTCTTTTTTTCTATGTTCTTTTTACATTTCTACTTTTTTTTGTGGAAAAATCATTAGTCAACTCAAAATTTTGTTTCGTTCTATTATAATGTTTCACGTGAAATTCGTCGAAATGTGAAAAGGGAACTTGAAGTGAAGTTGAACAGTCCACCAACTTGTTTTCACATTTGTGTTTGAAATTTGTATTAAATTACATTACAAAATTGGAAGTTTGAGCTTATACTTATATCAAATTAAGAGTATGGCTAATTTGAATATTTTCATTTCGATCTAATTGCAAAAGTTTCACGTATATATTATATTTTTGAAGTCCAAATTTAAGTTTGAATTGCTCAATAAATTTTTCATATCAAGATATTATAGAAAATTAATTTTAGTGATTTTTAGAATTTTCTAATTATTTCTAATAAATGTATTTTTAAAAAAAATGCAATTTAATATTAAAAACCTGATCTTTTCATGACTATTTTCCAAAACTATTTTTAAAAAATCTATAAAGCTCTAAAAAATCACGAATTTGAATTTCTACAATATTTTGACACAAAGAATTTATTGAGTAACTTAAATTTAAATTTTGGCTTATAAAATTACAAAATGTGAAATTTTAATTGTACTTGGGCCGAAGTTCACATGATTAGCCATACTCAACTTAAATAACTATGATAAAGAAAAGTGAAATATAAAGAGATACAAAAAAAGTATACAACAAATAGGATGATGTGTAACGTAACATTGATGAATCAAATTAAGCTAGTGGACATTAATTGTACCTCCTTTTGAGATAATATATAAGGCTATAAAGAAGGTATATATATATTAAGGTAGCATAGTAGTTTATGTTTCACAAAACCTTGGTCTTGATAACTTTGTTCTCAGTCTTTGTGCATTATTTTCTAATCTGGTTGGTAACTGCTGGAGCACGTTATGTTAATTTTTCTCAAATTAATACATTTGAAGAAGATTCTCATCCTTAGAAATATAACAATACTCTGTGTGATAGCGTGGTGGTTTACTGGTTCTTGCTTCAATTTTGATATAATAAATTAAGAGTTTGGAAGTTTGGCGTCATAAAATATTAAAAACATTTGCAACATCCAATTCACAAATCAATGATATCATAACAAAATAATTATATACTCTCTCTTACCAGTGTGCTAATCTTTGTGTGCTAATTTCGAGCTCATCTCATAGCATAACAAAATATTAGTGCAAGTACGATTCTCTGAGAACTTCTGGTCAAAATAACCAGCAATTTGCATATTTAGGCAGAATTCATGGGCCGATGTCTTTACTCCAAAAATAAATAAATGGAAAATGGAAAAAATATTGTATACATAGTGAGATACATTATATATATATATATATATATGATTCTTCATAACAATGTTTTTCTTAGAGTACACCACTCCAACTGATGAGATCTGAAACATTAGTTACAATTACAAATTAACTTAGTATAATCTCACAAAATCATCATGCATTTATTATGTGCAAAACTAAAAATAAAAAGAAAAAATGCTGTCAACCTCAGATATGATAAATGTGAATATGTATCAAAATATTCCTTTCCTCTTAATTACATTCTGGTGCATGCCACCTAATTAATAGAGAAGCCCAAAAATGATCATCCTAAAATAGAAAAAATAATAGTAAAAAAACTTAGGTACACCTACATAGTTATTTCCTAAATACTCCACTCAATTCCTACAGTTTGATTAAAATCTACGGTGTGAATCTCAACGCAATCAAATGATAAGAATTGAGTATTTAGAAAGCACCTATCTAGATTTACCTTATGTTTTTGCCAAAATAATATCCTTAATTCATTTTGCATTATTTCTTAGCCAATTAGCCTATTAACTAACATGATAACTTGGGCTGAAATTAAGTCAGAACAATTAATTATGTACAATAAAATGTCACACAGATGAGACACCAACATTTCAACTTGACATCTTAGAATCAACTAGCACAGACTTGACTACACAATAGCCTTTTTCAATTGCCAAGGACAAGAAAAACGCTCAATTGCACATGGCATTGCACAGAACCTTAACAGTGTCATGGTAAAATGCAAAAGGTAAAGTGTATTGCAATTTGCATCTGTAATAATACTGTAAGTCTGTGACTGATATACATATATATCCACATGTATCAATTTCTTCTTATCTTTTGACTAAAACTGTATCATTTCTTGTTAACAAAAACAGAATCATGTTATTAGTTATTACCAATGAAGTAGCATGCACCAGCACTTGTTTTGTTTCCTTCTTACTGAATCCATTCAGTCACTGAACGCAGTCTGGCACAGATCACTGCTCAGTAGTTCCTTGTAAGAAAGGAATGAGAGAGAGAGAGAGAGAGAGAGAGAGAGAGAGATGAGGTGATGATTTATGAATAGAAATGGAAGCAAAGCACTGGCATGACACATAGGGGACACACTTTGTCATGATCCATCCCTCCTCTTTGCCTTTGATGTCCCCCATGCTTTTGTTTTTGATTAATTTTTTTGTTGATTTTTGCTTTTGCATTGTACTCTCATGTCAAATTACATCAGATCGAAACGTATTCTTCGGTTTTTCAGAGTACGAATGTTTATTTTTGTAAATATAGTTGGCACGAAAAAGGATACATATATGGTCAACAATTGAACAAAATATTGATCGCATCTACATCCGGAAAATCATATTATTTTACTGTAATTACAAGGAATTATTTCAAGATTAGTTAGCTAGCTAATTACCACGATCTCATGTTATTTTGAATTCAAATATCAGGGGATCACAACATAATGGATACTTTGGGCAATTAATTTTCAGATAAAAATTTCAAAATCTTAAAAAAGAAAAAAATTATATACAAATTTTCAACTTATATATTGATTGTGCTTAGAATTTTATTTATTTTAGAATTTCATTTGGATTTATACAATCAAATAAAGTTTAATTTATAAAATAAAAACTTTATTTATTCTACAATTTCATTATTATTTTATACAATCAAAAGTTCAAAACGATACCAAATTTACAATGGTATATATTTATTGATATTTGATGAAGTATCAAATATATACAGATGAATCTTAAAGTTTAAAAATACAATCAACCTCTAATTTTACAATATGTCTACTAATTTTTCTAGTTATTTTTCATATTTATTTTAATTTTTAAATACTTTTTTATTTAAAAATATGTCTACAAACACCGAGAAAATGTTAAGTTTTTTCAAATATTTTTCTAGTTAAAAATATGTATGCAAACACTTTATAAATATTTATAGTTAAAATTTTATAAATCTTTATCTAAAAGAAAACTGTTCTTTTGATAGGAGAGTGAAAATGCTTTTTAGAAGGCGGAAGAGTAAAAAAATTCTTCTTTTTTTCAAAAGAGTTAATATATCATTCCCCACTTTCTATTCTCCTCTCGGGTCTCCCGTTACGCGACAAACAGTTACGTGATACAGTATAAAGACTTGTAACATTTAATATAAAGACTTCCATGTTAAAATGAAGACTGTCAAATAAAGTATTATGTGTACATTCTCTGAGAAATGAAGACTGCCAAAAGTATAAAGACTTCAAATGTTAATTATAAAGACTTCCATGATACAATATTCATTGCAGTATATAATTAACAAGGAAATTACAAATAAATACTTCATGTCTTGAGAAATGAAAACTTGACACTCAATATTTATTATAATGAATCCAGTTCAATAGTATAAAGACTACTACATTCGAATATAAAGACTTACATTCAGTATATAAAGACTACTATATTTGTTGTATATGAGGGACGTGTAAAGGGGGCTTGTAAGGGGGGACATCAAAGGCAAAGAGGAGGAATGGATTATGTTATATTATGTTATATATTTTGTATGATGATATGAATCATATTCTCTCTTATTCTTCCATCAATTTAATGAAATTAACTAAAATAATTTACTATTACATGACTTTACGTAGAAGTTATGTGAACTTAACTTTATTCTTTAATCAAAAATTGGTTTTATTCTTAACATTTTCTACTATTTACTTTTGAGAGTATGTGGGAAAATCAGAACATGATAAGTCAACATGTCCTTAAATATCAATTTATTTCTACAATATAACGTAATCCAAGAAATTAACATCACAAGTAAGAGATTGGATATATTTGCATCAGAAACAACTTACAACTATTAGAAATATAAATTTAATTAGTTTAATTTTTTATGAAATTATTATCATGTAGTTGTGAAGTTGTGTCTAGATACTTTTGACTGTGAGCAAGCAGAAAATAACTCCTAATGTTAACTCTTCTTCTATCAATTTTTGTTAAATTCTGATTCCAAATTTCAAATTGATCTTCGCCAAGAACAACGTTTAAATTCATAATTCAACTAATAAACTAGAACCCAAAATGATGTATCTAGTGTGAAACTTACTAAAACATCCAAATAAAATTAAAAATTATATCAAAGTGTATAAACATGTGATTGCATAACTCGTTGTTTATGTGATTTATCTAATCCCATTTATGTACATTTTTGCTAAATGATCATCAATGATATTTAGTTGAATATATCATGACACAATGGCAGATCCAAGTTATATGATGGTGGTCAATGCCCCCCTCTTTAAAAAAAAAAGTTGTTGTGTACATATTTTTTTTTGCTTATTAATCTTTTTTTTTACAAATTCTAGCATTGAATTCCATAAAAGTTTATATAAAGTTTTACAAGTGATTTTTTCTAAATGCACAATAAAATTTATACAAAATATTTTTTTTGAACCCCATCAATAAATATTATGACTCCGTCTCTGATATGGCATATTTAACTACTTTTTAACATTTATTAGAATCCATTGTCAATGATGTACTATGTGCTCATAAATTACTCTGTTTTTACCAGAATAAAATGACTGATGATTGTGATTCTTACTCTGTTTGACCAAAATTAATTGCCTGGTTATTGCAATCCTCCATTTTTTCTCAACAATAAGAGAAATGCTATTATGTTTTGCAAAGCACGTGCTTTGCGATTGTGGATCATTAGATCACGTTTTGTGATTCGTGCCAACATAATGATTGAAGATTCAATGGTTCACAATCGCAAAACACGTGCTTTGCGATTGTGTATCATTAGATCACATTTTGTGATTCGTGTCAACATAATGATTGAAGATTCAATGATCCACAATCGTAAAACACGTACTTTGCAAAGCACAATAGCATTTCTCAACAATAAGAGAAATGCTATTATGCTTTGCAAAGCACGTGCTTTGCGATTGTGGATCATTAGATCACATTTTGTGATTCGTGCCAACATAATGATTGAAGATTCAATAGTTTCCAATCGTAAAACACGTACTTTGCAAGGCACAATAGCATTTCTCTAACAATAATAATAATATATCATTTCAAGCTGACATTTACAACAGAAAGGTTATGCAGGCACATATCACTTTTGGTTTTATACAAGGACTTTGGGGCTCTTCCATAATTAAAAAATTCGCGAGCTCAAACATTTTCATGGCAATTTAGTATTAAAATATTATTAATATAGTTTCATCATATTATTAGGCTGCATGCTACTCGCAATGATTGACAAAGGAAAAAAGAAAAGAAAAACCCCACTCAATTCTTCAATTCTTTTATGGGTACTATATAAAATTGAAGGGACCAAATTGCAAAAGAGCAATGAGCATGGTTACTGTTTACTGGTGCTGGTGCCAGTAAAGATATCCATATGCAATAGTACGATTCAGAGATCATAAATCAGAAACCAAATGCACTAACTTCGTCATTTATTATAACCAACAGATGAAAATCTTGGCATTTAGTCGCAGGCACGAGGTGAACAGGATAATACTTTTAGTATTAATTCTAAAATCACTAGAGAGAATCGAAACTTGAGCGGAAGCAATATCTTGTTTCATATTCGAAGATTCTTGAAATTGCGTTTCTTTTTTGATTCGGACAGCGGTGACCCTTCTCTTTGCTTCTCCTCTTGTCCACGCTTCTTCGTTTAGCGGTGTGACAGCGAAGCCTTTCAAAAGGCTCTACAACGATCTCTCTTCCTTTCTTTCTTCTTTTCTCTAATTCCTCAGAGTATTTTCTGTTATGCCTTTATAGAGAGAGGGTGACTTGTCACTTGAGGCTCATGTGTCTTTTAGAAAACGTGCATGATAATTATGCAATTTAGTCCAACAATAAATTACTAATTACCAATTATAATTCCTGCATACCTTTCCATTTCTACAACACTTTTATCCATATAAATACACTTTATTGATCACTTGATTATGAATATTAATGACATATAATTGTATAATACGTAAGTCCATAAAACTTATTGTTTCATATGACGTCTCATATGATCCGTATCATTGTAAAATCCAACATAACAATGATATATGTTGTACCAAATCACAATAGGTTTGGTACAATTGAACCACAAAAAGGGTCATCGCACAAAGGCCTTTATCTTGTGAAAGGTACAAAAAACAAGTAAAATGAAAAATAAAAGGAGTACAGGAGTATACTTAATTGGGACCAATTCAGGGTTAGACATGGCACGCCTTATTTCATATGCTTTAGCTAAGCTTCTTCTAGTTCTTTTGATAAGTGTTTTTCAATTTTGTTTGAGTAGCTTTGATATATTTTTGCATTAGCAATCAATATACCATAAAAAGAATGCTAACATGTTTTGTTCAAAGTGAGTGTAGGATACCTAATTGTATTTTAGCTATAGGATCTGATACTTCAGTTTAATATGTTTTTTCTTTTTTGGGTGATATCTAAGGACAAATGTGAACTTAGAACTCCGACCATGATTTTTTTGAAATAAATTTTATACAATTATTTAAAAAGATAAAAATATAGACAAGTTTTGATGAGTATATATTCTATTTTCCAATAAAAAAGTTCAATTTTCAAACGACAAAGAAATGAGTATTGAAATTCAGACGAGCTTTATTTTACAAAATAGAAAGAAATAATGACAAAACATGTGTTAGTATCTTTTTCAACCATAATCACTGCCTAGTGCTTTTTACAACTTTTTTAAAGAGCTGATACTTAAAATTAAGCACTTACTTTAAATACATATATTATTAGATAGTAAAGTTATATGGGCCTACATTAAAAGGCCCATAGAATCTTCCAAAGGCCTTTTGCTTCTCCTTTTTGGATTCTGGTATTGGATTAAGTCACATGGGTTCTGACTTACCTCTTCTTTTTACAAAGCAAGATTTGTAAAAGTTGTACCCACGACCGTCAAACGTTGCAAACGGAACAGAAATCACGTGTTTTAGTTTTCGTTCCGTTTCGCAAACGAAACAAAAATTCTATTCCGTTAACCGTTTCGTTTCGTAATGAAACGAAACAGAATGATTATTTCCGTGATTTTACACTAGAAATGTTGAAACGAAAGAAGAAATAGCGTTTTATTTACCGTTTCGTTTCGCAAATGATAAGAATTTTGGCTTTCGTTTTCGTTCCGTTTTAACTAAACGAAACGAAAACACGGGTCACGATACAATTGTTGACAGCCCTAGTTGTACCAAGTCTTAATTCACAACCAATTTTCTTATCTCGTCCGGGTTTAGATTTAAGAGGCTTTTGGTACAACAAGTTTCTTTCGAAATTAGATGAAGATAGTTATTTTAGAATAAATTATCTTCTACTTAATTTACTTTTATTTGATAACAATAGTTAGAAAGAAGATACATTTACATGAGAGAGAAAATAATAAAAAAATTGAAAAAAAATCATCTTTTATTTGGTAACTCAAATGGGGTTATATTACTACCCCCATTTGAGTTTACATTCTTATATGTGTTCTTCATCTTAATGAAAATTGAAAAAAAATGGAAAGAAAACCTTGTGACCAACTAGTTTCTTTTACTTCTATAATTCTTTTTTTTTTTTGCATTGTGTTAGAGCATGTGGATTCAATCAAAATTCATCTTTTCTTATTCATTGCATCTTGTATTTATTAACAACTCTTGTAGCAATTAATGCAAATCACGACTTATCAGACTCGGGAAATAATAAAAGGATAATGTTTCGTAGATACCACATTTGATATCGACTATCGATACCGATGTTATTATGCACATTTAGTTGAGTTATTATGCACATTATTTGAGTTATTATGCATGTTATTTCATATTATTTTTGTACTAAAAAAATTATTATGAATGTTAATAAATAATGTGTATAATAACTCAAATAACATGCATAACTGTTTCAGTATAAAAAATAACATACATAACTATTTCAACACAAAAAATAACATGCACAATAACTCAACTAAATGTGCATAATAACATCAATATCGATAATAAAATAATGTCAAAATGATCCAACCTGATCCAATCCATGAACTCCCTTATATAAGAGTCTCTTGTTGCAATGTTATAGTATATTTCTCTTTTATCATGTCTGTCAAAATTATCAAATAATAAATAAAAGAGAGCAATAAATTATGAAATCTCAATATTATCAAATAGTATACTAGGAGTACAAAACATTTTCCAAGAAAAATGTAGGTGCAAGGTTGCAAAAGGGAATGAATATATCTTTTTCATTCTGGTAAATTTCACAAGAAGTTTCCGCATAAATTTCACTGTTTCATGTGTGAATCATATTTTTTTTTTAGTAAAAGATGAGGGTCATAGCCCTCAAATTTCAATTATGATAAAGAGTATTTACATACTAAATACTAAAGGCAAAAGGAGAAAAAAATAAGCAGAAATGAGAAAGAAAACAAAACAAAAATGAAATCAAAGAAAATAAAGTGGAAATATGAACATAGTGTGAGATAATCTCTGATCCTCTGTCCTTTAACCTCCCTGGAAATACCCTTCCTTTTGGAACCACAGTCGTCCCTCCGTTAGAATTTCTCTGATGAGCTGTCTTATCTCCTTTTTCTCATTCTAAAATATTCTTCTACATCACTCTCGCCATATCACAAAAATGGTTGTAGCTTCTATACTGGCCCATTTCAAATCCTTCATCTCTGTCAAGAGGCATGAGGAGTGCTCACCCACAAAGATGTTGGCCTGTTAATCCTTGCTGTTAAGGATGTTCAGCAGGTAGCTTCGAATATTTTTGGTGAAGGCACAGGAGTGGAAGATATGGTATCCCGTCTTGCAGTCTTCTCTACATAGGTAGCGGATGCTTGGCAGTTGCCAGTTTCTTTTGAGCAAGTTATCCACTGTTGTCAACCTATCAAGAATTTTTAACCACAGGAAAATTTGAACCCTATGAGGGGTTTTTATTTTCCAAATTCGATATATAGTTGTGTTGATTGTCGGTGTTTCAGAGAAGAACTTGTAAGCTGATCGTGCCGAGTATACACCTTCCCTATTTCTTACCCATATGTGCCTTCCATCCTGTTTTGTGACACATGCTTCATAGTAAGGTATGATCTTTCTGCATGATGTCCAGAAGATCGATGAGTGAGAGTTGTTCCAAGGCTTGTCTTCGATGTGTGCCATTGGTGTTGCAGATCTCCACCAATCCCAGTTCCACATCCATCTCATGTATAAGCATATGTTTGTCGTCTTTAGATCCGAATGTCTAAACCTCCAACAAGTTTTGGTCTAGTTGCCATATCCCATTTTACCATAGTTAATCCATTCTGATTTTCTTTGTGACCGTGCCACAAGAAGGATCTTCTTACTTTGTCGATCGCTTTCACCACCCATACTGGTAATAAGAAAGTTGTCATGTAGTATATTGGTGCTGCCGAGAGCACTGAGTTGACCAAGATTAACCTGCCTCCTATAGATAACAAGCTTGCTTTCCACATGTGTGAATCATCAACAATCTCGACAACTGTAATCTTATATATATATATATATATATATAAGAAATTGAGTGAGATTACGGTGCTTACACAAGCACAAGCTCTACCGTTCTTGCGACTGTGTATCTCAGATTTTAAGATGCAAATAGTCAATCTGAAGCGTTAAAACATTATCTATAGTAAAATCTACTTAGAAATAAAAAAATTTCATTTTTATACTTTTTACTATTTTATCGAATGAATAGAAAATTTATTGATCTAACGATTTACACACCTTTCTAATTATTGAACTTTTATAAAATAGTAAAAAAATTATAAAAATGAAAATTTTCGTTCCTAAATAGATTTTAGTATGAATAATATTTCTAATGGTTCAGACCGACGAATTTTACTTTAAAATTGGAGATATGCATTGCAACCACAGCTCCACCGTGCTTGCCTGAGCATTGTAATCTCACTCATAAGTTTTATATATGATTAATAATCTTATAAATTGCCTGAAACAATTTGAAAAATTATTAGCGAACCCTTAGATTAAAGAGGAGGGCATCGCAATTTTTTAGAGATAGATCGGTTGAAACCTTCCACTTTTATTTGTTCATAAAGAATTTCTCAATGGAGTTTCGAATTAATCTGTAATATTTCATATGAAAAATATTAGTTTTCCCCTAAACCAAAGAAATAAGCATCAAAATTTGTACATAGAAGTGCACTATATTCAAATTTCTTATTATTATAATCAGCGGCGTATCTAGAGAGTTTTTAAATCTAGACACAATATTCGACCATCACAACACAACAACAACAACAATAATAATAATAATTATTATAAAAATAAAAAATTATTAGCACATATATTTTATTTAATTTCCCCACATTTTTTTTCATTTATCTTCAATGTCTTCTTAAATGCATTTCACTTACTTTATTATTATTACATATCGACATTTATATCAAAAATATTGTAACTATTTTAATTTTTAAAACCTAATTGCAATAAGAGTATTACATTCTTAAATATTTTAGATTATTTTGAGCATCTCTTATAACATATTTAAATTATTTTTAGTATTTTATTTTGTACAACAACTTTCTTTGTAGTATTTTGTACACACGTGTTAAGTATTTTTAAAAGAACTTTGAACTAGCTGGACTCTTCTTTCAAGATTATAGCCTTTCTTCTACTTTCTAGGCTGCATGTCTATTTTCCAAAAAAATACAAACAAAAATACCTCATAGGCACCCAGGGGCTGAGCTATTCAAGAGCAAGCACGGGCAAGTGCCCGGGCTTGATTTTAAAAAAAAAAAAATCAAAATTTAGTGTATTTTTAATTATATTTGTAGTGAAAAATGAGTTTTTACCGATATTTTGGTGGGTATTAATAAATTTGTGCTCGTGCTTGATCTCAACCTCAGTGTCCGAAATCAGTTGTGCCCGGACTACAATAGCCTCTGAATCTACCCCTGTAGGCACCTATGTCAATTCCGACAATAGGCCTAAGCACTACTTCTATTCTATCGAAACACAAACATACAAGAACTGTAATTTTAACAAGTCAAGTCATGCTTGAGCTTACCCCCTATATAGCTCCGCATTATTATGTAGTTTCTACTTTCTAAACCGAAATATCAAAAGTGCCTCATAAACATTCTTCTTCTTTTATCTCTTTTGTTGCTATTTTTAGAAGAAATAAGCAGGGGCAGATCTAGGATTTCCGTCAGGAAGAAGCAAGATCTATTACTTTTTTTCAGGGAGGGATAAAATGATGCACATTTTTAAATATACATGGTTATTTTACAAAAAATTTAACAAATCGTACAAATACACAAACTTATTTTGCAAAATTTTTTTTCAGAGTGAGACGGCTGTCCCTTCCTGACCTCATGTAGCTCCGCCCCTGAAAATAAGCTAAGAGTGAATAAGTATAAAGAAAGAAGAAAATTTAGAAACCACAACTTGTTAAATTCATTTTCTCTCCTTTATATAAGCATAGATGCAAGAGAAAGGTTTAAAGGCAAAGGCAAATGTGGTCTGTATGACAAAAAAAAAACCTGGTTATACAAATGCATGCTTCTTTGTTGTCCATCTCCTCAAAGGGTCTATGCTATAATTCTATGAAAAAGGAGGGTCCTATTATTAATTTTTTGACTGTCGAATTAGAAACTAGGTTCGATCACCACATATAAATTGCATGAGTTCTTTTGATATTGATCTGATACATTCATTATAATTGAACGGTTCAGATCTAAAGAAAGAAAAGTAGAGATCAATCCCTCCTCTCATTGAATGCCAGCAACTTGCTCCTTCTGACTTTTCTTTCTTTTTTCCTCCCCTCTGTCTCTTTATTCATTTAGTTATTACTTTCTGTTTTTTTTGTTTATTTGTTCAAATAACATAACTGGTCCCAAGTTGTCCCTATATATAGTGAAATATATATAGTAAAATCTACTTAGAATTGTAGAGAGAAATAATTGATTGGAGAGGTTTCACACAGACTCACCAATAGTGAAATATAGTTCAATAATTGATGCTAATTGCAATTGTCAGAACTTTATTAAGAAATTCCAAATATTGGAATCTCCTCTTAATTTTTGCGATGCATAATGCTTTTTAAAAACTAAATATAAGAACTTTTATTAACATTTTTAAACTTTCTTTCTAGCAAAATTTTTGCCTGGTGAGATACCAAGAAAACCTCCGATCTAACATCAGCATTTATTAACTTGAACCTGGTAGTAGTATCAATTTCATCAATTCCAATAACAGTTGTGGCATTTGGTTCATACAAAATTTACAAACAGATACATATGATCGCACTATCTGATTTGCGCTACTTTTACCAGTAATGCCACGCAGTGAAAAAAAACTGACAGACAGGTCAGGTCAGTCAAAAGGTTAAAAAAAGTTACCTCTGCTCTGCACGCTGAGAATAATAGATGGTGGTGTGATTGTGTGAAGTGTAGCGCTACCATTTAATAATTGCTATTGCACTTGCATGTAGGGAATTTTTTATCGAAATTTTTAACAATAATAAAAATCCCGATGACAAAATTCGATCCGAATTCACTAAATTGAACTTTTCGGAATCTGGGATTTCGAAACTATTCCGGAATCAAACCATTATTATCCTATTTATCTTGTTGAACACCATTATTATCCTATGTCATCTTTTTCAGCACAATTTCTCTTTTTGTCCCCAAAATGTTTATTCGTTTAGTTACTAGATGCTGATTCTTTCTTTTTGAGGGAGGTGTTTGAGGAAATTTCCACAGTAAAATATAACAGAAAATATCTAGGCATAATTGTTTTGTAGATGAGATGTTAATTGTATTGTTGCACACAGTTTCCTAGCGGAAGTGACACAAAATACTACTGATTTTTATGAATTTAATTCTATACAATCGGTGCAGTCTCCTGGCTAAATTGACAAAAAATACATTTGTTTTCTTAAGAGGTTTTCATCATCATAATTCATACATGTAAAATTGTAAATATTAATTGGAAAACTTCATAATTCATACTGGGTTTTTTTGGTAGGACTGCAAATTGAAGTATTGAACAAAGTATACCTTGAATAAACGGACTGGGAAATTAATGTATAGTTTTGTCAAGCCCAAAACTTAGCGCATTCTCGCCATCTGCTTACCGAGAGCTTCCTGATTTGTCAATAAATTCTCTAACTTTAGCAAGAATGGTTGCATATATAGCTCATCCTTGAATCGCCTTGATAAATGCACCGTACTCTAGCCGCATTCCATTTAGAATTATCCACCGCATTCTATCCTCGTCAATTTTTACATTGACGTCCAATTGCTTAATCTTCCTACATAATTTCTTAACTTGAAGATTATAGTTACTTACAGTCATTTCTTCTTGGGAGATATTCATGAGCTCTCTCTCAAGTAGTTGTAACTGACTTGTATTCTTCTTTGAAAACAACACGACAAATATATCCCATGCCTCTTTCGATGTCTCCACGTTTTCAATACGCGACAACAAACTCTTATCCACCGTAGTCTTCAACACTAACAACGCTCAATCAGCCTTCACCTTCCATTAATTGTATGCACGAATCGATTTGGCGGCGGTTCCGTCTCATCACCACTTAAAATCTCCTACAAATCCTGACCTTGAAAATGAGACATGATGCACGTACGTCAATCTATAGTTATAATTGTTTAACTTCTCTATTAAACTACTATAATACTTAAATCTATCATTACGACAAAATAACGACACTAACAAACACAAACAAATTACCTAATCCGGGCCAATGATCTAACAATACCTACCTAGTTCTGATATCGGTTGTTGATTTTGACACAACATACCATAACACTAATATTTAAACTAACATATAAAATAATACAACTCTACCATACTTATCACTACAAACACCCAGAGGTAGAGGCAAGTGAGGCCAGGGGCAGCCGCCCCCCTGGAATTTGCAAAATATATCTTGTATTTTTGTACAATTAGACAATTTTTTTTATAAAAAAATGCATATAATTTGAAAATGCGACTCATTTTGCCTTCATTGAAAAAAATATAGATTTCGTCCCTTCCCGACGATAATTTCCTCTAACAACATCATGTACTAACTACTAACTATACTACTACAACTGTCTTAAGAATCTAACTAGAACATCTAAATATACTTATGTTAAAGAGGTGGAGGGAGATCCTAAAAATATCATACAAACATTCTAGACATGGTATAGAAGGATTCTAGAGATGTTGTTCAATATATTTAGATATTTTTTAGAATAACTCTAGACATTTTGATTTCTTGAACATGATAATTTTTTATAAAAAAAATACATTAATTATCTCGAGCTCTATTGGATCTTCGGTGCCGACTTTCAACATAATATATTTCTACTGGGTGCGACTTGGCGAATAAATGTATCACATTCAGGTCAGGTTTAGATGAGGCTAACATACTTTTATCAATCCAGATTAGATGAGAAAAGGCTAAAGAGTTATTATTTTGTTCAAAATTTCAATTATAAATTAGGCCCAGTAATTGGATCTGGCCCATTTTTCTTTAGCCCAAAATAAACTAGGCTTCATCCTTTAATTCAATTCCGTGCAGTGTAGAGCTTGCAAGTTGCAAACCATTGTATCAAGGTGCTGTTAAATACCAATTATACCACTTCTACAAATCAGAGAAAGTATAAATCCTTCAAAGGAGAAAGGAGATGAAACATGGCACGGATTATTCAATTAAGGTATTTCTGTACGTTTAATTCAAGAAATACTAATCATCCAAATTACTACCTCAGCAACACCACCCTTCTTGCTTCGATTCTTCAAAACTATATTAATTCAAGTTCCCCAAGATCAGCACAAACCATCCATTCTCAGATTGTGAAATCGGGACTGATACCCAACACCACTGTATCAATAAAACTCCTAATTCTGCACATCAAATCGGGATCCTTGTATAATGCCCATAATGTGCTCGATAGAATGCCTGAACCAACTATTGCAGCTTTCAGCTATCTAATTTCTGGTTATTTCAAGCAAGGTCTAGTCAATGAATCACTACAGCTTGTCAGGAGGCTTACTTTCTCTAACAAGAGGCCTGACAGGTTCACCTTATCAATGGCTCTAAAAATGTCTAGTGTATTGGCTTTGTTAAATTTCACACGACAAGTGCATGCACACATTGTGAAGTTTCATTTTGAGACAGATGATGTGCTTTTATCAGCATTACTCGATTCCTATGTGAAGCTTGGTAAAACAAATTATGCACAGTTTCTGTTTGACACGATGCCTAACAAGAATGTAGTGTTTGCTACTTCACTGATAATGGGTTATTTCAATGAAGGGTTGCATGAACATGCACAAGAGGTATTTGATGAAATAACTGAGAAAGATGTAGTTATTTATAATGCTATGATTGAAGGATACAGTAAGTTGATAGAAAGAGCTGATAATTCGCTCAAAATATACAAAAGCATGCAGAGTCTAGGTTTTAGACCAACTATTGCAAGTTATGTCAGTGTTTTAGGGGCTTGTTCTCATTTATCAGATTTGGATTTTGGATCTCAAGTGCATTGCCAAATTATTAAGGAGAATTTATTTTCTCAAGTGAAAGGAGCAAGTGCACTCATAGACTTCTACTCCAAGTGTGGGAATGTGGAGGAAGCAAGAAAAATATTTAACAGACTGAGAGACAAGAATGTAATTTCATGGACTTCAATGATAGATGGCTATGGCCGAAATGGGCTTCCATATGATGCCCTTAACCTGTTCGATAAAATGATTAGAAATGTGCGTGTCCAGCCTAACCATGCTACACTGTTAACTGTTTTATCTGCTTGTAGTCACAACGGGTTAGTACCAGAAGGCCGAGAAATTTTCGAAAACATGGAGGAGCAGCATTTCCTCAAACCAAAAATGGAACATTACTCATGCATGGTTGATATGTTAGGTAGAAATGGGTTAATAAAAGAAGCTTACACACTCATTAAGAGAATGGAAATGAAGCCGAGTGTTGATGTTTGGGCGGCCCTACTTAGTGCTTGTAGGATTCACGGTGACGTGGAGATGTCAAAATTAGCTGCTAGAGAGGTTTTCTTGTTGAGTAAAGATAAGAGACCAGGGGCATATATGGCATTTTCTAACAGTCTTGCGGATGCTGGTAAATGGGATGGTGTTTATGAGGTGCGAGAGTTGATGAACCAGAGAGGAGTGGCAAAAAATGCTGCCAGCAGTGAAGTTTGTTGATGATATTCTTTATTTTTGACTCCTAGCATATGTTATATTTCAAACCTTTTTTGTGTAGATTTCGGTTTTGTTCCTAGTATCAAGTATAAGATGAATAAATGAGATGATTTCATTGTGGGTAGTTGAGAACTTGCTTTCTCAAGGATAGTGGGTTTTAATTTATGCAAAAATTTAGGTACATCTAGATAGGTGCTCTCTAGATACTTCGTTTAATATCTATTGTTTGATTGAAATTTATGGTGCGAATCTCAATGCAATAAAAATAAGATTAATATTTTTACCAAGTACCGTGGCACTTGCCACGTTATTTATTTATTATTTATTATTAATATTACTATTTTTTGAATTAAATTTTAAAATTAGTAAAATAATTCGTTATGATATTTTATTTATCATCTATCTTTTTGTTAGTCCCAATAATATTATTATTTTTAAAACAAAAATAAGATTATTAAATAAAAAAGTTTGTCATAGAAACTTCAATAAACATTGCAACCTGTTCAACTCGTATAACATTGCAATCTGATTTTTTTTTTTTTGCACAGTACATTCATAAATTTGATCCAGTCGGACATCATGTATATGATTTGTATGAAGACCAGATGTATGTGCAAAATAACTGTTTTATACAACACAAAGATATTGTGTGTGGCGTTCTTTTTTCATTCGTTTAATTAGTTAGGTGAAAATGAAGATATTATGTGTGGTCATTCGTTTCTCAATTATATAATATAGTTGTTCTTGAAATGTTATGTTGAAGCAGCAATTGTTTTTTTTCCTAGTTTGCAATTATATCTTTAATCAAAGATATACACATCCAAGCATATCTGTCATCAATTAAACACTTAGTAAGACATTTGAGAAAATCAAATAATTTAAGCGACTGACACAGAATATTTCATATATAAGAAAACAATGCTCAAAATAAAGACCAATAAAGTTTTACATATAGTTGTTGTCGTTTGATAACTATTATTAGAAAAATTGGTTCTTCTTTTGAAAATGTGTCGAACGACTTCATCATGTGGGAAAACCTCACAATAACGAGCTGCTTATTAGTAGAAGGATTTTCTTAAGGATCATTTCGAAAGCCATATTGAAATTCACAAATGAAACTCTGTTGCAGTGCAAGGTGCAATAAATATGGTTACATATTGGAATTCGAAAATTGTCAAGATTTTAATATATAGATATTTATGACAATTTTTTTGCTAATATATATGTATTTTTTGTAAAGCTTCATTTTTTTTTATTTTTTTAGAAAAAATAATTGTTTATATAGAAGTGCTAGATGATGTTATGCTTATAATTATTTCACTTAATATATATAACAATGCTAAACTAAAAAATGTTTATTTTATTTTATGTACTTATGTATTCTTCTTTTACCTCTATTACATTTTCTGGTATATTAGGCACAATATATTATTTTTTCACAAAGGTAGAATATTTCGGAATGAAGTTATGGCTGACGAGACTTTGCTGCATCAGGTGGTTGAAGAGTATCACACATACGGAAAAGTGTTCTAGAACCTCTTTTTCATTTCTCTTTTTTCAACCATACAAAATGCTTTTTCTCGCTTATTTGATGTGTTGTACATTCTTTTGTTTTTTTTTTTTTTTTTCAAAAAATTGAACATTTTACGGGAACTCATATCTTAGGAGTACCATTTCTTTTGTATTTAAACTTTTATTGAACGATAAGATGAGAGGTAGACTCTCAATTTTTATAAAAAAAGTACATATATTTGATTTGCTTATTTATACTATCATATAAAACATCTACTAAATGAAACTCTCCATTTATTCAGACTTTTTTATTTTCCAAAAATACTCTCGCATCTACGCGCCAAATTGACACATCAAATAGCAAAATACAATTCTAAACCTGAATAGAACAACTCCATGCATAAGACACATGAAAGTGGGCCAAGGTGTTTGTCACAACCTTCATAGACCAAGTGCATACGAGGGAAATGCAAGAAAGTATCGCTGGATTAATCAAAATCAGTTCCTTATTCAAGACGGACCTGGTTCACCCCATTTGCACATGGCAGTGCGCCCTATCTCCACGCACGTTCCATATACTCCAAGTCCAAGCAAAATGAAAGATGAGAAGAGAAGAAAATAAAATATATTTTTAGACTGCCGACAAGTTCCTCACTCTTCTCTCCAGAATCAAATTTCAATTACATACAATAACCGTCTCCTCCGTCTCTCTTCTCTCCGTATCTGCTCTTCTCCTCTCCGATATCACCAAAATATTTATTTTTTCTCTTCGTCTCTGTCTCTTCTTCTCTTTGATATCACCAAAAAAATAATTCTTCTCTGGCTCGTATCTTCTCCTCTCAGAAGAAGGGACAAACATTTATCTTCTTTGCTACTCCGTCTCTCTTCTTTTCGTCTCTGTCTCTTCTCCTCTCCGTTACCACCACCAATTTTGGAGATATATCAGCAGCGTAAGTAGTAGAGATCATAATGGAGGCCCGTCTCGTGGTCAAGTTCATGTTCTTGTAGTAGACAATTCATTTTGATTATTTTTCTTCAGTTTATATTTATGGAGAATTCAGTTTATGTTATATGCCTTGGTGACGTTTTTCAGATGACAAGTAAGTACAATTGTAATGGGTTCAGTTTCATTTGATTAGAACAAAATAATATAGTATAACCTTGCCCATGATAATTGAAATCAAATTAGTCAAGATTCACGCTTTATATTGGTTAAGAACCTCAATAAATCAGAATTAAACCGTCAAAACATGGTTAACAACCCTAATATAAAAGTTCACGCTTTATATTGGAGCGTGAAGCGTGGAGCGGGAAGCGGAAAACATGATGAATGAAGGGTGAGGGGGAAGCATGAAGCGTCAGGCGGAAAGCAGAAAGCATGAAGCGGACAACGACAAGCGTGAGGCGGCCAGACACGGTAATTTTTTTGGCACGACACGATAAAAATAATAAAATACTAACCGTGCCGTGCCGTTTTGTGCGGTGCCAAACCGTGTTTGGAACAGAACGACATGAATTTAGAACACTAGTTGTCGGGACCGTAATTAGTTTTTTTTATCATCGCAAGCCATCGAGCTGTACATATTCGAGTCTACTTCTATCGCGTCGAGTCTGATTTGTGATCAGAGAAACAAGTGATTCAAAATTGAATTTGACGCGAACTCGTGATAAAAAAATTACTAACTATGACATAAGTTGAAGATGAAGTCAAATTTGATATGCACGTTCATATGGTCGTAAATCAGACTCGACGTGATGGAAGTAGATTCGAATATCTATAACTTGATGGCTTGCGATAGTAAAATAATAATTACAATCCCGACCCCCATGTTTGGTTGAGGGGTAAAATTAAGGAGGTATAAATGTTGGAATTGAGACGTCAATTACAATAAAACTAAATAAGAGTACCATCACAAATGATTGGTTCTCTAGGTCACATAACTAACAATCTCCCACTTGAACTAGAGCCAATCAAGTACCTCGTAGCAAACTCTACTGTCCTATACAATCATGCCAGCCCTAAAGCCAGTCTCTCATGTATCGTATACCCATAGCGCCAACATGTCTCTCATGCTTGGCCAATGGAAGTGGTTTTGTGAGCGGATCAGCTGTGTTGCTTTCCGTACCTACTTTGCACATTTTGATGTCTCCGTTCTCAACGAATACATGAATCATGTGATATTTGCGCTTGATGTGCATAGTCCTCTTGTTGGACCTATGATCCTTTGCATTCGCAATAGCTCCTGTGTTATCACAATAGAGTTCCATAGGATTTATGATGATGGAAACAACACCAAGCTCATCGATGAACTCTCGTATCCAAACTCCCATTTTGCTTGCCTCGCAAGCAGCGCCATATACTCTGCCTCAATAGTGGAGTCAGTCGTACTGTCTTGTTTGGAACTCTTCCAACAGACAGCTTCTACATTGAGCATGTATATGTATCCAGTCTGTGATTTTGAGTCATCACAATCGGTTTGAAAACTAGCATCACAATACTCCGTAACTGCGAGATGTTCCTCACCGTCGTAGACCAAAATCAAATCCTTAGTCCTTCTCAAGTACTTAATGGTCCTCCCCGAGATTCTTTTGATATCTGCTAGTCATTCTAAACGCATAAGACACATCTGAGCGTGTACATAACATGGCGTACATAATGGATCCAATAGCCGAGACATATGGAACCATACTCATCTTCTCTCTTTGCTCACGTGTCCTAGGACACTGAGACACACTAAGAGAAATGCCATGTGACATAGGTAGGAAACCTCTCTTGGAATCCTGCATGTCGAATCTCTCCAACACCTTTCCTATGTATGTACTTTGACTCAAACATATGAGTCTCTTAGATCTATCATGAAAGATCCTGATACCTAGAATATAAGTAGCCCCATCCAAGTCTTTCATTGAGAAAGTCTTACTCAATGATGATTTCACAAATTCAAGCATAGGAATATCATTCCCAATTAAAAGAATGTCATCGACATACAACACCACAAATGCAATCGAGCTCCCACTCATCTTCTTGTAAACACAAGGTTCTTTGAAAAACAAGATAGAGAGAAGGATTTGTCAATATTTTGACAAAATCAAGAAGACTAGATCGAGAGCTCCCTCCACAACCGTCATCGAGCACTCAAATCGACGATGGAGACCTCATCAGTCCTTCCATGACGCTCCACTCCGATAGGAAGACTCACATCTGTCGTTGCGACTGTGTCAGAAGCAATGTTAGAAGTTGAAGGAATCGTGTTGAGTCTTCAGAGGTTGAAGGACTCGGGTCGAGTCCTGATTATTGACAACCTTAACCATCTTATCTGAAGATCCCTGTATTGACTTCGATCTTTGTCCACTCATATCCGGACTGAAATCGATCTGACTGAAATAAGTTAAGCAACAACGAAAAACATTGACAGTAACACGAAGTGATGCCCCGATTTTATCCATTTCTGATGAATCACGATGGACTGACATATTAACACCGTTTCACTACCAGTTTGGATCAGATGCACCAGTGGAGCCTTGTCGAAGCTCTTCATCTTCTCGCCAATCTGCTAATGGCACGGTGAGGACTCACCGACGAGCTCTTCAGAGCTAGAGTGTTCTGGCAAAATTCATGATTGGTTCAAGAACTCATGTGAGCAAAGAAGTTTGGACTGACGATGAAGAACGAAGAGAAATACATATTCGAATTTGGCAACCAATATTTTTGAATGCAATTATCTTATTTACCCGAACCAATTCTATTCTTTCTTTTCTCTCGGTTGCCTTTCAAATCAGGGCTTTTGGGGCAAATCTCTTTTATTTGGATCAAGTCTACTTCTTTTGAGTTCTGTCTAGCCTAGCTAGCAGCCCATTATCTTGACTTACAATAACGAAAACCTATAAAAGAAAGACCAATTCATTTAAATTACAGAGTCAAACAAGCAATGAGCTTCATTCTTCTTCTTTTCTATCTACAAATGAATTCATCTCATCAAATTGAGATAAAATAGCCAAGCTTCTTGAAATCATATACAAAGTCAAAAATCTAAGTCCACGAGCCATTGAGTCCAAAAGCCAATGAGTCAAAGAACCATTGGACCAAAGAGCCAATGAGTCAAAGAACCATTACAAATGACTCAAAAAGATCCTTTATTTTCATTTTTTTTGTTTGAAATAGACTCAAACGAGCTTCTATGAACACATTTTGGCAACAAGCCTTCCAATAGTTTTTGAGCCAAAAATGGCTCATTTCTTCTTTCTATCTTTCTTCTTTCATTTGGACTTAATTTTGGTGCAATTCAATTTAAGGTATGAGCCAATTACCAAAATTCATAAATTACGATAAACAATTGCAAACAATTCAATTACCTCCATGCTACATGTTTGAAATTAATAACGATAGCGGAAGCAGTACTTATCTTCTACCCCTATGGTCTTCCTTGTACACTTGTTCTTTCAACGGAGTCCTCGACGATGGAAGTGCGGAAGCTTGACATGGTGCGCTAGCGAGCCTATCCACGTAAATCTCGGTGCGTATCCTTTCTTCAAGGTCACAAAACGAACCAAGAAGTAATTTCTTTTAATGGAGTAAGAAAAGAGGCTATGCACAACACATGTGCTCCTGTTGATAATCGGGAAAAAAAAATCTTGACACATGGATGGAGACTCAGCGTTATTTATAGAGGTGTTAATGTATCTTTGAAAGATCACTACTACAAATTTAGCCTTTAAAAATCGGACCAAAAAATGCCTTTAAAACCGGACCTAGTGCCTATAACCCGATTTAAAAGTGGTATTTACCAACGGACCAAAAAAGGGACGTGTGGTTCGGTTTTAAAGGTTGGACATTTAAAATGTTGATTTTAAAGATTTTTTTAGAATCAGACAACAAATTAACACGTCGCTGTTAAAGATTGTCTATTACACCGACCAAAATATATGGACCGGTTTTAAAGACTGTTTTCAATTTTTTTACACCGAATTCATATTTTTGGTCAAGTCGGTTTAAAATGTTTTTCAATATTTTAAAAAATGATCTAGAATCTTAGAATTTTTCCAAAAACGATCTAGATTATAATTTTAAAACCTAAAATTTTAGAATTTGTTCTAAAAATAGCCTAAAGTTGTTTATTTAAATTTCAAATTCAAAAATAATTCCACATGTATATTTAAGATTCAAATTCCACATATATATTTTAGAATCCAAATTTCTCTTGATTCATGGGGTTATTATTTCTCTTGATTCATGTTTCAAATTTTCTAAGAGATAGAACTTTTCAGATGAGAGAAAGAGAAATAAACCAAAAGGCAAACATTTTTTTCAAGTAGCTAGCAAATATTTGTTGCTTAGAGAAGAGATCAGATGAAAGAAATGAGAAATGAGAGAAATTGATGAATTATATAGAGAATCAAAGATGTGATCCGTGGGTTTTTTCTGAGTGATTTCTGAGCGTTGGATCGTTAGAATGGACGCTGTGAATTAGAAGCAACAAGGACGATCCGTGTGACATTATTTAAAACCAGATCCACACAACTTTTAACACCGAACGCTCCTCATATTCGATTTAAAATAAAGCCTTTTAAACCGACACTCTCCTCACATTCGGTTTAAAAGGATTTAAAATCGGACCAACCAAAGTGTCCGCTTTTAAAAAAATTGCCTTTTAAACCTAACCAAAGCCAGCCATCCGGTTTAAAAGGTTATTAAATCGGGTTGTAGGCAGGCCCGCTGGTAAATACCACTTTTAAAAGCGACCTCCCGTGACAGTCCGATTTAAAATGGTCCAATTTTATTCTTTTAAATTCTTTTAAACCGAAGTTCAGTTAAACATCGGTTTTAAATCTATATTTGGTTTAAAAGGGTGGACCCTGTAAAACTTCTTTCTATAGTAGTGGATACATAATTAATTATCAAATATTCATGGAATATATGAAATTATATTCTCTCCAATTCTTTTCCAAATCCTCATATTCACTTCTGTAAACAATTCCATGGAATTTGGTTAAAACCTAAAATATCCAATCAGAAAGATAACGACAAATCTAGGCAGTCAAAACCTGCCTTGGAATAGGTCTCTTGCGGCCGCAATGAAGGCTATTGCGACCATAATAGATCTTCTGAAATTTTAGAATATTATTGCCAAATCTTCCTATTCCATTGCGATCACAAATGATCTTCTTGCGGCCGTAATAGACATAAGTTTGTGCTGTTTTGCTTGGGCTTTGATCCAACTTGAGTTGGGTTCAGCCCAAACAATATTTCTAACTTTACATTAACACCAATATATTGTTTAATTAATCATAATTGGTCCATTAACAATTATAATTAATTTACTTAAATACTATATGCATTCGTGCCCAAAATCTTAGTGAAATACGTATAATGCCATTGAATATCAGTTAATCACATTATCTGGCACATCCATATATTACTTCTCGTAATATTAAGCAACATTATGTGACATGTAGTAATCATATAACATGTAGTCCAAACTTTATTTATTAGAATTGACTTCTCAATTCCAACACTTTCTTCATGGAGACTCAAGAAACAACTTGAAATTCAAAATTGGTGCCATCCAAACAATTGCAAGACAAGCTCAATATGCGTACCGTACAATGAGCTTGAGGGAGGATGTTAGGAATATAATAGTCTGGATATATTGTAAGGTGTATTATTGGAGATGGATAGAATTACACTGGTGGTAGGTAGGAGATTATATAGGTTGTAGAATGTGGGAGATATTTAACTTAACAAGATTATCAAGCCTTCCTCATGTAATTATAATCAAAACAAGACTAATACAATAATCATTCCCTCCATCTCTCTTTCTAATTTCTGTTATTGGTCCAAATATTTTATAAACAATATAGAATGCGATATATACATATACATATATATATATATATATATATATATATATATATATATATATATATATTAAATATTACCGCTCCATCTTTGTTGCATGAGTGTGGGTGCGGTTGCGGGTATCGTGTCAGATACGATACCAGTATGGCAATATGACAATTTTAAAAATCCTTAGATACGAACGCGGCTATATATATATATATATTAAATTTTAATTAAAAATCAATAAAAAATATAGGAATTTAATAAACAAATTAATAAAAAGTTAATAGTGTAGCTTGTCTTTTGGGTTCAAATTTCCTTCATGTTTCATGTTTCACTCATTTTTCTAGTGATATAACAAAAATTATAAGCGGTTTTACAAGACTTGATTGTCATATGGAGTTTCAAAACGTATAGAGGTGTATCGGAGATCAAATTTGTCGGTCAAAGTGAATAAAATAATCGGATACGTCAATCTCGATACGCCACGTCACAGATACGCCACATGACTTATCATATATGTATCCGGTATAATGGGCAATGTACCGTGAAATATCCGGGTAGCATAGCCGAGCATTCATTTTTTTATTCCAGAATTATTATTTTTATTATTTTATATATTTTTAAATATAAATTAGAATAAATAAATAAATGCATTACAAGCATAACAAGTCTTTCATTGAGCAGAAATGATATAACCAAATTTAGATTCTTTAATTTATCAGAAATTACATAGTCTAGTTTAATTGTTCATTTGTTCTGTTCAACAACAAATTTTCTCTTACAAACTTGAGCAACAGCCTCAAATTACATCAAGCCCGCTCCGTAGTTTTTTCACCATAAGAGGTAAGAGTGTCTGACGTTGATAATGATCATGAAAGAATGCTCTTTCGTTGATCTTTTTATTGAAGAGACAATTTTTTTTTTTGTTTTCGTTGATCGTTGTGTATAAGTAACATAAGGAAATTTTAGTATGTTGATCATGTCGTTTTATTTGGACGATAAAAAAGATTTAGCCGTTCAATTGTCTTAATTGCGATTTTCAGTTTTTCAACCCATTTTTCCGACTGTTAAAGTCCTAACCGTTTAAAATTTCTAAACGATAAAAAAATTCATTGAAACAACCAAATTATGAACCAAAGTTTGAAAACATCAATGTAATAAACATCAAAATACAACAATATAACCTCCCACGAGACTGAAATACAAGCTATATTTTTATAACATCCAAAATAATAAACATACTATCACAAAGTATTTGAAAACATAAAAAACATTCAGATGCCTTGCAATTCTTTTTCTGCCACTGCCAACGCCCAACAGCCCAACACTAACACAAAATGAAACATCAATCATAACAAAACATCAAAAACTAAAACTTTGAGTTCAAGTCTCTTTTGCTCAATCCAGATCTCAGCTATTTTTCTCAAATATCACCAATTACAGACAAAAGGAAAAATATAAAACATTTACAAATATTTAAACATATCTATCATCATTGAAATGTCATCACTTGAGATTTGAGGAGCCAAAAATATTTTAACTGAACTTAACATATGTCCGAAGAGCAACTACACTTAACATATGATAACAAGGCAACAAAATACAATAATCAAGAACTAACATAACTAACTAACAAGCATAAAGAAGATCACTATACAGTTACTGATATACAGTAGAATCTACTCTGACATATACACCATCATTCAGTGTCACTTCATATGACAGTGGATCACCTAAAAATGCTTTTCTATCACACTAAAGACGTATGGCCTATTTCGCAACAGATCAGAGAAATGGGCCGTTTCCAATTTTAAATTGTCTTGAACGGATAATAAATTGCATATACTACACATGCGAGGTAAGCTAGGCCTGTTTAATTACCAGTATTCATACAATTAAAAAAAAATAATAACTAACAATTATTTATTGTCATAGAATTCTCTATAATTATTCAGTAAAATGTGATAAACACTTTATAAACTAGATATGAACACTTGTTATATCTACATTCACATAAATATACATAAAAACTGATTTGGCATCAGAATACACCCAAATTCACCATGAATATCTACCGATTCTTGTATATTACACTGAAAGGATATACTGACTACAGCCTTCAATATGCATGTATATATATTTATTAAAAACGCATGATATAATAATACAACTCTTAACAAATAATATATCAATTAGTTCTCAAAAACATTTCTCCCAACGACATAATGAAAGATCCATAATCTACCAAAGTACAGTAATTAGTTACTGATTAAAATTGGGCTCCGGACAACATAGTTGCCTGAGATCCACTTCAAATCTCCAGTTGGCCCCGCCGGACCCTTTCCTGACGATTCAAAGATGATACTAAAGGTTTGCTTCTCATTCAACTTTGTGAACTTCAGAATTGATGGCTCAACCTTCATCATCGTCCCTTTGGGCGCAGTCCCCATAGCCTTGTAAATAGAATTTGCCTGACCAACATTGGTAACAGTACGGGAAATAGTTTTACTGCCGTTAAGCGACAGTGTGATTGACGGATAATTCAACTGTTCTTCAGGAATTGCCTTCACTTTTGCACATTGCACTGCCGGTGCAGGATGGATGATGGTGTTAACGTCCTGGTCATTGTAGCCTATACCACATAAATAATTTATATAATCTTCTGGAGCAAGATCATAAACTAATCCTGGATCTAATGCTTTAATGGGATCCACATGACCAGCACCCGTAGCAAAAAGATCAGCTGGCTTTCCTGCCTCATCAACGATGGCTTTTCCATCCATTGTGGTTGTTTGGGCTGTTGTCATGAGAGCAGATCTAATTGCTGCAGGAGACCAATCCGGATGTTGTTTTCTTAATAATGCAACTAATCCAGTTAGGTGCGGGGTTGCCATGGAGGTTCCAGACATGAAACCGAATATTTGTGTCGCCGTTTGTCCCGGAGGTACCATTGGTGGCACTGCGGCTAATATTGAAACTCCAGGGCCAGTAACATCAGGCTTCAAAATCAGTGGATTTGATACACTTGGTCCACGAGATGAGAATGAGGCAATTGATGGAGAATAGGGATTATTATATGCAACTCCCTGAAAGAGGAATGTGGCCACGGGTTGTTTTGTGTTGTGCATGTAATCCTTTATCTTGAAGCCATCAGTGTATGAAACATGGGATGCTGGAAGGACATGGTTGTCAGCAGTAGTGCTAAAAGCATCTGCTTCTTCGTTTGCAAGGATCATGCCTACACCTCCGGCTTTGAGCACTACCGAACCTTTCTCAACTCGCCCATTAACACCACGATCACACAGAACGATCTTTCCACGAACCAATTTGCTATCAAGAGTATCATTTACACATTTGCTAGCATTGGGATCAATGCCTTCCCCTGCCAGGTACACTAGTGGAAACACACTGTTCGTCCAATTCTTAGGTTGATACAACGATTCTCCAAAAAGTTGTAAATTATTACCTAACTTAACAGTAGACCTGATTCGTCTGTCTGTGCTGCCGGCAGCCACCGTAAGGAGCCAAGGCGCGACATTAGAAAGTGTGCTTGGTTGAGGTCCTGAATTTCCTGCAGCAGTGCTAACAAAGACCCCTTTTAAAATAGCATAAAAACTACCCAAAGCAACTGCATCTAAATAAAATGGACGTGCTCCATTAACTCCCAAGGAGAGCGATATTACATCACAACCATCATTCACAGCTTCTTCAATCCCTTTGATAATATCTGGAGATGCACAACCTTGTGCATTGCACACCCTATAAACTGCTAGGTGCGAACGTGGAGCAACCCCCGAGGCATCACCCATGGCGATTCCATTGATACTGACGTCCTTGACAAATGATCCAACAGCAGTACTTGCTGTATGAGTTCCATGAGCATCATCATCAAATGGTGATATGTGTTTTAACTCGTCAGCACCTGCTCTAAGGAATGACTTTGCACCAATTAGTTTATTGTTGCAAACAGTGGCATTAAAGTCGCAATGGCCTTTCCACTTGGCAGGTGGGGGTGGCATTCCCGTGCCATCAAAAGATGGATGCCCGGGTGAGACGCCGGTGTCTAGAATACCAACAATAATACCGTCACCCATGTTTTTCTGTTTTACCCAAAGGCCGTTGGTACCACGCAACTGAAGGAAGTCTGGCGTATGTGTCGTCATCAGTTTGTATGGCTCGTTGGCAGGAATGGCACGCAGAAACAATGGATGGCTTTCCATAGCTTTTACTTCATCCGTAGATAGCTTGGCTGCGAAACCATTGGTAACTTTGTTGTATGAGTAGAGCAGTCTCGAGTCAGAATCTTTGCAGACCGTTGATATCATCTCCTTGTGCACAGCCTTGGCCTTTTCACAATCTGAAGTGTCAACGCCATGTGCTGGTTGATTAATAATTATGTAGTTATCGAGTTTTTTCTTGTCATCATTTGCTACTACATATGTAGTAAATGAGCAAACGAGAAATACTATCACAGAAGTTCTATGTAGATTCATCGGAAGAGAATATGAAAGCCCAAGAATTTGCCACAAGTTTTTATACAAGTCAGAGAAACGTTGTTGCTTTGGTCACCTCTAACTATAATTGGAGTATATTAGGTCTAATTTTAGACCTGTACAGATAGTGGAGACTATTGTGTGGCTCCAACGTTAAAGAAGCAGTTAATTATAACAAAATCTCTTTTGGTTGCGTGATTTTTTTATGAAATGCATTATTAGCGGTTGTCAACAATCATTGCACCTGTGCAGCTCGCATCAACGAAAATTGCTTGGAAAAAATAGGAAAAAAAGAAAACAATTCAGCAAGAACGGTTAGACCACGCATCTGATCTATAGACATGCATACTCATTTATACAGAAGTTATATAAAATATTTAAGAAAAAAATCTATCATATCCTTGTTATATGGTCAATTAATTAACAAGTAGAATTACTTTACCTGTTCACCATGTCATTCCATAGCTTTCAATAGTACAGATTTAGCTTCTAGAGACCTGTCGAGCAAGTTCATGTTTTCTTCGAGGTACAAGTTCCACCTATATTGTCCTGAATTATTCGTTGACACTTGCAATTCATTGCTTTAATATTTTTCAATTTGGTGTATCATAATTCAGACCGAGTATCTCTGCGAAGTCCACTCGGTGCTTCATCACTTCAATCCAACATACTAAATTTATAGGTCGCATTGCTTCTATCTGATTTGAGTAGAAATGGTAAGCTGAGCTCACATTACCCTCTTTTCTTTATCTCATGCAAACGGGTCTCCACATATAGGAGATGGAATAAAATTTGCTGGAGTAAATTGCTGATTCGTCGTGCAGATTGGTTGACCCCATCAACATGGTTTCACGAGTAAGAGGTTCGATCCCCAGCGCCATTTGGTTTAGAGTTTAGACATACTTTGTACACCTTATTGGAAAAGCTGGGTTGAGTTACAGACAGATAGGTGCTAACTGGTAAACATTAAACAGGATTCAATCCCCATCTGTGTCACCGAATTGTGTGGTCCTGCCAAGATTTCTACCCCATAACACACCATATATGTCTTTTCTCAAAATTGTGCAGAAAGTTATCCAGCCCCTTTTTTTCAGCGATGATTGGATGATTTTTATTTAATATGAAAAGTCGTTGTATTTTAAAGAAATTAATCATACAATCATAAAAATCATTATGATGCATTTCAGGATTTTAATACATCATCAGTTTGATGCAATTAGGTATTAATTATATGATATTAACATTTTTTGGCATATTTATTCAACTAATTTCAAATTTTTTTATCATTAATCATAGACTAAATTATTAATTCATGGAATTAAAATTTTGTCATATGTTTTTGGGCTTGTATTTGGAATGTGCATTAAATTCATGTTTACTGTATGAAACAATGACATTTTCTTTGTTAAAGGCAATATCCAGGTCAGAATGATACAATACACATTCTAGCAGAATCATCAGAACAACCGAAATCAGTTACAGACAGAGGATGCACAGAAGTCAGAACTGAACAGAACTGTTACCAGTTTGTTAGAGAAATAGTCAGTTACTACTAACCGTTCTGTAATCATGACTAGAAGAGTCTAGAATCATTGTATAGGCTATAAATTCATGAGGATCGAGCACTGAGATCGAATAAAAGGGTCATTTCTCCATCTCTTACAGTCTTACATATCTTTCTCTCTGTATTTCTCCTCTTTTCTTAATTAGATTTAACAACAGGTTAGAGCTTCAAAAATTTACATCAAAGCAGAATGTTTCAATACAGAGGAATTAAATTCTGGACAACAAATGAACGTTTACAAATTTCTAGTATAAGTACCAAACATAGGAAACAAAGAAAAAATGTAATTGGATTTTTTTTTTTTTTTTTTTTGCAACAAACATGTTTGCACAGAACCAGCAAATAAAAGCCTTGACAATAGTATTTTCTGTGCAAGAAATTGAAGCCCCTAAAAGTCAGGTGTATTGGATTATTGGGTGTCATTTTGATGATCTCGTTGCAAGTTCCACGAGCTCTTCTATTTACAACACGATTTTTTCCTATTTTGCTAAAAAACATCCTCTATGACTACCGATTCCGGTAACCATGAAACCATATTAGATACAGTATAATTATCAACACAAGAATGTTAGTGCCAGTAAAAATTAATGTATATTACATGACAAAATGGCTGGTAGACCATTCTATTTCAATAATTGTCTCGCTTAATTATTTCCTAATATTACCAACCCTTTCTCTTGTTTAAAATCAACTGATTTGCCAATGTGGAACACACTTTAGGGGATTAGTGATCCAATCACCTCGGATCTGTACTTATCTTTTTGATTGGAGAACAATTACTTTATTTCTGTATAGAATAATATTAATGAAATTTAGTTATGCGCTAAACTTGCAATATAATGCTTTATCATGTCGGCCTAGTATGTCTACTCTGACATGTAATCAATTTATGAAGTATACCACCTGAATTACTGCAAAATTGATATTTAAATGTGTGTGTAATCTGAAGCTTAATACAGTTTACTGGAAATTGAACACCGATGTTGATATTAGAATCTTAAAATTGATATAGTATTGTTGTCAGTGATTTTGCCAGGCTGATGGGCCTTTGCCCTGTTGTACATATATAGTATAGTGGCTGGAGACGGCACTGTTGGAAATACTAATTCCGAAGTCTCGATGTATCGAGACCCGAAAGTTAAAAGGGAACGGAGTCGAGAGCTGCGAACCCGAAGGGCAGCAACAACATGAAACCGAGGGCTGAAGACCTAAATTCCAAGAAGCTGTGGGCAAGCTCAGATGATGAAGAAAACTCATTAGATCCGAACCGAAGAGTTCAGAAGCATATAGAGATAGTAGATTTTGGAAAGCCGAAGTTGAAAACAAAACTCGGGACAAACAACCCAAACTTGTTCAAGAAGCCTCTCGAGTTGACAGCTTGAGTAGACATGCACCAAAAGTAACAAATCTGACAGAGAGGTCACCGAAGTAAGAGAAAGCACATGGGGTGCAAGAACTTTTTGTACCGTGACATTAGTGAGCTACTGTAGGTTAGTATAGTAGATGTAGACTTTTGTGTATTTGTAATGATTGTATCTTTCACTATAAATAGGGGTAGATAGTAGAAAAAAATAAGGGAGATAAGCCATTGCAATAGTTTCTTAGTTTAATAGGAAAACTGCTTTTAAGCAAACACTCTCTTCTCTCTCCGATCTAAAAGTTCATTATGTCTTAATTCAGGGGCGGATTCAGGATTTTCGTCAAGGAGTTCAAGATTTACGATTTTTTTCAGGGGGGTTCGAAATGATGGTTATTCTTAGAATTTTTTTATTTTATATGGTCATTTATGCAAAAAAAAATTCAAATACATAGTCATTTTTGAAAAAAAAAATTCCAGGGGGTTCAGCTGCACCCCATTGCATCAACGTGGCTCCGCCACTGTCTTAATTCCTCCATGAATATTTTCTCCGATCAAGTGAGTTGAAAGGCACCTGTTTTAAGTGAGTTGTGAGAGTATTCAAAGAACTAAGAGTGCAACCACCAGGAAAACACACTTCGGGTAGTAACATGTGATTGTAGGCCCACCCGAGAGACAAAGTCCTCGGAACATATCGAATAGATCAAAGATCTTCCAACAGTTTGGTATGAGAGCTGATGGCTGGATATGGAAGTAGTTCGTTCAGACAAATACCGTTGCTGAAGTTGAACAAGTCGAATTATGACAACTGGAGCATCCAGATAAAAACATTGCTCGGAGCAGAGGACGTGTGGGAAGTAGTCGAGGATGGATTCCAAGACACTAGCAACACTGAAGCAATGACCGTTGCTAACCTGAATGCATTGAAAGAGAATCACATGAAAGGCAACTCTCTACATTCTCTATCAAGACATAGACGAGGCTGACTTCGAGAAAATAACTGAAGCAACAACTTCGAAAGAAGCATGGAAAACACTACATACAACTTCCAAAGGTGTCGAAAGAGTTAAGCATGCGAGACTTCAAACTCTCCGAGGAGAACTAGAGTCCATGAGAATGAAAGAATCCGAAAGAGTGTCAGATTATATCACTAGAATACATGCAGTGGTAAACAAGCTAAAGAGGAATGGAGATAAATTAACATAAGTCAGGGTCGTGGAAAAGATCCCGAGATCACCGACTGTTGTCTTTGGAAACATTGTGTGTGCAGTCGAGGAGTCGAAGGACATGAGCTACCTGTCAGTAGACAAACTCGCGGGTTCCCTCATGGCACACAAGCAACGAAGAAATATGAGAAGAAAGAGTCACTCGAAGAGGCCTTGCAAGCCAAAGTGGTTCTGGAAGAGAAGACGATGTATGTCCAACAGAAAGGATAACATCAAGGAAACAACCGAGAATGTGGTCGTGGTCAGAAACAAGGGAGAGGTAGCGATGGCGAGAAAGACCAGTCAAGCCAATCGAGTTGAGGCTCGTGAGGACGAGACATAGGTCGAGAATGCAGAGGAAACAAACCGAATGTAGATTGCTAAAACTGCGAAAAGAATTGACACTATGCAGGACTTTTGGTCCAAAAAATAGGTAGTAGAAGGCAATGCAAACTATGCTGAAGTAAAAGCAACATATGATGTGCTGATGATGACAAGTACATCAGTCTCGGAAGGTGACACCATATGGTACCTTGACATAGGAGCTAGCAATAACATGACAAGATAAAGACACTTGTTCAATGAACTGACCGAGACCGAAGACAATCTCATTTGGAGACGCCTCAAAAGTAGAGGTTAAAGATCGAGATAAGGTACAGTTCCTCCAGAAGAATGGAATGACAAGAACACTTGAAACTATGTATTACATCTCGGAGATGAGGAGTGATATATTAAGTGTCGGACAATTGATGGAGAAAGGTTACACTATCTTCATGAAAGATTGTATGTTCAAATTGAACTTGCTGAAAATAGAACAAAAATGTCTCAAGGTGAACAAAAAAGACGAAGCTTGACTGTGGCACATGAAATTTGGGCACTTGGGGTATAGTGGCCTCAAGGACTTGGTGAAAAAGCAGTCAGTGCAAGGATTACCGAATCTCGCCTTCGAGAAGAAGTTTTGCGAAGGGTGCATGGTCACAAAGCATGCGAGGAACTCATTCGGGAAGTCACAATACATAGCGAAGAAACCTATCACACGAGGCTCAATCAGCAAGAAAAGATAATCACTTTCATTGATGATTTCTCAAGAAAGTGTTGGGTGTACTTTCTGAAAGAGAAAACCAAAGCATTTGAGACCTTTAAAAAGTTTAAGGTCGTGATGGAGAAGTCAACCGAACATTATGTTCGGGCACTTAGGTCAGACATTGGAGGTGAATACCTATCAAATCAGTTCAAAGGTTACTACGAAGAGCATGTTATAAGGAGATACCTGATAGCGCCCTACACTCCACATCAAAATGGAGTTGTAGAGAGAAAGAACATGACCATCCTCGACATGGTTCGTTCGATGCTTAAAAACGAAAAAATGCCGAAGAAATTTTGGGCGGAAGTTGTACAATGTGTCGTGTATATCCAGAATCAATGTTCACATGCAATTCTCAACAACAAAACCCTACAAGAGTTATGGAGCGAGCACAAGCCGACTGTGACCCATTTCAGAGTATTCGAGAACATGAAATATGCGCACATACCCGACCCGAAGACAAGAGTCAGAAGCTTGTGTTCATAGGCTATGATGAGAAATTAAAGGCTTATAAACTTTACAACTCGATTGAGAACAAGCTCGTGATAAGTCAGGATGTAGAAGTTTAATGAGGAAGCCAGCTGGGACTAGCAAAATCAGCTAGAAGAAGAGCTGAACATCGAAGGGATAGAGATTCCAACTCAGGTTGATGAAGCATCAAGCTCGGGTAGTTCAGACGATGACTCCAATTCAGGTAGTTTAGAAGAACCTGAACCGAGGAACTCAAGATGCTAAAACCTGCAGGACTTGTATGAGACTACAAATGAGGTGCAATTTGTTAGAATGGGGTTCTAAGGTCAAGTGTTAGTGCAGAGCATTTTGACAATATCAATTCAAACTTTTTGTCCTTAATCACCTAATTAAAATCACAAGCAAGCTAAGTTAAGAGCAATTTAGCAATTCAAAGAATAAAGATCAAGTATAGTAAAGAGAGAGAGAGAGAGAGTAAAGAGCATGAGAGATCAAGAGAACACAAGAACACGTGATATAACGTTGTTCGACCTACAAACAAACTAGGCCTACATCCACGAGACTCTCGGAACCAAAACTTTCTTTCAGGACATATTTCACTAAACAATAAGTGTTCTTTACAATTGCGGAACCTATCTTTGATTTCTTCTCAATAAGCAAACCAATCTTAGATTCCTAAACTTATGCGAGTTACACCACTTTACAAGATAAAATGTCTTATTGATAACATAATCAAGGATATTGATGCACTACTTGACAACACAATGTAGTACACCAAAAGGGTAACAAAGCTAGCAAACAAGTGTTATCGATAATTAGATGGTTGAAGCTATTGTAATTCTCTCAAGTTTAGGTAGCTGTAGAAGAAGGCTTTAGTGTTCTTTTTATTGCTCAATTATGCGCTTGAAAGCTTGGGGAGGGCTTAATTATTCTTCTTGGTTCGTATCCCCAAGGTATATATAGGCTATGTATTTCTTGAAGTCTTTCAATCTTTCAATCCTGCTCTTCTCATCTTCCATAATTAAAATAATAATTACATGAAAGAAGGATATGAGAGCAGTAATTGTTAATTATGCTAGCAATTTCAATCATAATTAAGTAGAACAATCTAACATACCTTACATGAAATAAATGATAAAAGTTAAATAGAACTGAAAATTACTTGCAAATAATTGCAATTAAACCCGTAAGTACAACAATAACTTTTGTAAATTTAATCGCCTCCAACGTTGCATTTTGTTGTGCATTGTGTTTCTTCAATTCTCCCATATCTCTCCTTCTTATTAAGGAGCTTGGATGACAAAACACTCAAGGGTCCTGATTTAATGGTTTTTCGGCGGACCGTATAAGAGCCATCCAATCAAATTCCATCTGCAATGCTTCTCAAGCAAATTTCGAACTTCAACACAATCGTTCTTAGGAATTCGCCATAGAAGATCCCGTTGAACTTGTGATTAAAATAAAATTTGCTGGAAATAATGTAGGCAATGAGATTTGAACCTGGGTCAAGCCTAATACCTCCCAATCACTTAACCACTGGGCCACTCATCCATTTTTGATATAATAACTTATTTATTATATATATCCTTATAATACATATTTTTAATATAAAACTATGATTTCTTAATATGTATTAATATGTGGATGATTTCTCGTCTATATTATTTTCTCTCGTTGCTGTGCACGGATACGATTACTAGTCCTTCTTTAAAGCTTTAATCTTGTTCTTCAATTCTCCCATATCCTTCTTTAATGCTTTAATATCGTTCTTCATTTCCACCATCGCTTTGTGTAGCAACTCATTTTCGATATTAATGTGCATTCCTTGTACTCCAATTTCATCAAGATATGTCTTGTACTCGTACTCCCACTTTCAAAATTTACAATTAGCATTCTACAATTACAATCACAATTAATAAAGGAGTTTAATTGGTCGAATATGAATACTATATTAATTAAATGCAATATCTGTTATCCAAATGTTGTTACTGCTACCAATTAAATGCAATATTCCTCGTACTCATAATCAAATTTCCCTTTGATTTGGTTTTTTATCCTCCCTGTTCTCTCTATCTCCCTCAGTACTTACTGTTACCAATTAATAAAGGAGTTTGAATTCATCCAAATCAATACTTACTGTTACCGAATCTCAATTAAATCCTACTTAACCGTAGTTAGCTACTGCATCCAAATCAGTATCTCAACTAAATTCAATTTCTGGAAAATGCAATGAACGACTGCTACCAGCATCATCAAGGAGCGACTGCATTCTGGCACCAGCATCATCAGTCAGCAACTTTTCAGCAACAAAGATAGTATATTTACCTTGTAATTGTCGCACCTGTAGAATATTCTGTCTGGATTTTTGGAGTCTGACTCACGAGCTTTCTCACCTTAATCCCGCAATTTGGGCAATCGATTATCGGCATAACTGTACTTTCACCTTGAAGGCCACTGGAAGAAGTCGATTGCAATGTAAACTTTCCACGTTGCATCCTCCAAAGCTTGAGTTCGATGGAAAGACGGGGTGTCGGGGTGATCGGATCAAGGTTGCTGCTTCGATGGAGAAGGGTTCTGTCCCCTTTCCCTTTCCAAATTATTTGTCTGCTGCTGCGATGGAGAAGGGTTCTGTCGAACAAAAAAAATCGAGTAGGGTTGTTTGGTCAGAAAGGAGAGGGTAGTTTAGGCATTTTCAAATTAATTAATTTTTTAATTGAGGAAAATTAGAGCTAATGTCATAAAGACAGCTTAATAAGAATTTTAATGGCATTTAGACTATTTTAAATTATTTGATGGTATTTTGACAATTGACCTTTTATTTGATGGCATAGGGACAAATCTCCCTTTTTATTTTTATCTTGATAATTAGACATGTAATTGGCCAGATTATAAAAGGCACTAGAACTATGACATTATTTTTTATCGAGAAGTTGTTCAAAACTATTTCCCTTATTCTCTTCATTTTAAGCAAACTTTGCTTCTGAGTTGTAATTTTTCTGGAGCAATTCAATAAAATTTCTATTAAAATCCACTTTTATCTTCTATTTCGATCCTGTTACTCAATTCAATTAAGTGATTTCATCACAGAATGTAAAAGATGTGCTTATTAATATATTGTTCGTCCTCCCTTTCTTTGACCGGTATACCGTTATAGGAAGTCATAACGACTCCCCCAATTGGCATTAACGACCACTAGTACATATAAACATTCGAATTTTATCTATAATATGCTCCCACGGTAGAAAATCCAGTCTCCCACTTAAAATTAATATATATCCACGTGTCAAACCATACAATTATTACTACATTAATCCTCATACACACTCAGCGCCTATATATATATTTCCAGTGTGTTCCTTGTTTTATCACAAAAACGGTAGAGATCAAATCTGTCTTCTAATTTCTTACTTCATCTTTAGCCACAAAAACCATTTGCACCCAGAGGATGGCTGATCAGGTTGTGTCACGGGTTCAACAACGTCGTCAAGGACTACGGAGGATAGAGAATAGCGGGGCTCGCCAAGTGACCTTCTCCAAGCGCAGAAAGGGTCTTTTTAGAAAAGCATCAGAGCTCACCACTCTTTGTGGTGCTGAGGTGGGTATCCTTGTCAATTCACCGGCAGGGAGGCCTTACACCTTTGGTAGTCCATCAATCGAAGCAGTTTTCAACCGGTTCCTCTCCATCAACTCCGACCAGCCGAATCAAGTTTTGCCGAATTCACCATCCTGTGCCATGGTCAATAATATAAACCAGCAGTTCATGGACCTTTCCAGTCAGCTACATGCTGCTGGTTTAAGAAGTGTCTTGCTGACTGACCACATAAAGCGTGCTGCCAACGCTGCACCAGAGTGCACCTGGTCCGAGAAGATTGATGAACTTGAGTTCGACGAGTTGAACAGGCTTTTTAGTACTCTGTGCGAAACCAAGGATCGACTGGTTGCAAGGCAAATTCAAATCTATCAAGGTGGATCATCATTCCATGCAGGTAATATCTCCTTGGCTCAAGGTTCTCAAGTAGCTGGTTATAATACAATCGAAACAAACCAAACCAATTTGAGGCCAACCGAACCAAGAATTTCTTGTTCTTTTCTACCAAGCCTCAACACAAGTCAACATTTTGTTCTCAGCTCAGGTGTAAACAATGCCTCAAGGCAACCTCTGCAAGGACTTAGTTTTGGGCCTCTTGGCTATAACCTGGGAAATCAATTAAATAATGCGACATGCTATAGTAGTAACACTGAGTTACTCTTTGACCCTAATGGATTCGATCAAAGTCAAATCTTAGCCATGAATAACCCACAAATACCATACAACTTCTACTCGAACCCTTTCCATCCTAATAATCCTATAGAAGAAATCAACGATGGACCCGGTCCTGCTGAACCTGGTACACTGGCAAGCATTCCTGGGCCTTACATTTCTACCCCACAAGCCCAGTCTTATTGGGTAAATGATTATTTGAGCCAGAATTTTGTGGGTGGTTTTGGATGGTTTTGGATTAGGTGCAGAAGACCAAGCTGGTTCTAGTAACCTTGGCACAAACAACTCAATAGTTGGTCGGAGTGAGACTAACAATGTTGATACTGATGAGGTAGATCCTGAGGGCAAGTAGGTTCAGGCAAGTGTCTCAGTAAAGTTGTGTTGGTAAGTTAGCGTCGATATGTCCCGTCGAGACCTCCTAGTTGGCACTTATTTCTGCTATTTCATGTCTTTAGGCATTAATTATGTTTTGGTATTTCGTTTCGCTATTTTGGTATACTAGTTGATGTAATGTTTTGATTATTTCAGCATAGTCAGTGGAATTTGGGTCTGTTTTACGTTTGTGTCACTGATTGCAGTTGTAATATGACGGATATTTGTTGTCTTGCATTTTCTTATTTTATGCAGTTGCAGCATGTCATCTAATAGCTATTTAATCTTCTGAAAGAAATTTTGTGATGTTGTATCAAAATTAGGAAATTTCCATACAGTTTCTCATTTCGTACACATTGTTTGCGAACTCTCCACGTGAAAATGTAGCAAATGAGATTTTGAACATACGAAAAATAAGGTTCGCCACAATTCTGGGACTAATTTCCATTCATAAAAGAGGCTTATTCAAGGGTCTTATTTAATTCCAGCTTTTGTCTTAGCAGTACAGAAGCTTTAAAATATTTCATCTATAAGTTAAGACAGATGCACCGATCGAGTATTGTGGGCGCCATAGCTGCACTTCGATCGATCTGTGGAGTTCGGCATAGAATGGTTGCTGGTGGCGCCTTTTTACTAAAATTAATTAAAAAACAATACATACTAATATTCTAATCAAACTACTAAATAAAAATTGGCTCAACATATGAACATGGTTTGCTCCATCCTCTTTAAATTGTTTCATCTTGATACTATTGGAGATAGTATGTTTGTCCATCTTAAATTTGAAGCTCAACTACAGCACTGGTCGCTGGTTGAATTTTTTTATAGATTCTGAAGTATGTACAACCTTTCGGTAATTAGAATATATAAGATGATGTTGAAATCTTCTCACTGTAACGAATTAGTTAATCGTACTACACACTGTAGTTGGTTCAATGGGAAACTGGGCTAGTTTAAAGACAAATTACGGATGATTTTTTTTGGGCCCGGTAATTTCTCAGAAAACTGCTAGTTAGCTTATAAATTAAGAAAATTATATTAATTCTAAATCAAAGTTGAGCTTTCGAAAAGCAATGAAAGCAGGCCCCCCTTTTCGGGGTTAGGCTCTTTTCCAAAAAAAAAATTCTAAATCAAAGCCGGAAATGAGGGTTGTGATAAGCTTGGCGAGCTAATGTAAAAATTCAGCCAACTTTATAGAAATGAAATTTAATATGAGTTTCATTTCTAACCTACTCCAATTTGTTTGGGACAAAAGGCTTTGTTGTTGTTGTTTTGTATATTAATTCTAAACCAAATAAAGTTAGTATCTGCTTGCATAGGATACTTGCTAGTTAAGAAATAGAGTACAGTTCATCGTACATAAAGGAAACTAGATTCAATGTACTCAGCTTTTTAATATATTCTGAGTAATTTCTTACTAAATAAAGGTGATTACCTAGCCACCTTTTTTATTTTGAGATTTTTACAGGTAATTTGTGGTTTGATTTGGTTACGATGTATTTGGTTGCTGGAAAATCAAATTCAATGTACCGTCAATTAATATGTAGACCATTTAGTTATTACTACCTAAAATCTGTACATATATATATATATAGTCTTCGGTTTGATTTGGTTACAGTGTATCTGTTGTTTTTGTAGTTTGATATGGATACGTTGTGTTTGGTTATTACAAAACCAAGTACAATGTACAATCAATTGATTTTCAGACCATTTAGTTACTACTATCTAAAAGAGATAAGTGTAATCCAATTGCGTTTTAATTTAGAAAAAGATGTAAATTTTAGTACGGATATATAAGTTTATTGGAGAGCTTAGGCTTCCAGTATATATTCCTTTACCTAAGAAGTATTCTTAAAAAATGTATTTGAAACTTCATCTACTGATAGTTGTCAGCATTCTCTCCTGGACACACAAGTACAAACTTGGAAAAAAAAAAACGATTTTAAATACAGATGTCAGAATAACAATAATTCCTCCACATAATATTATTTGAAGTACTGTTAGAAGCCCAATGAGCACACTTGTTTCTTTTCTAATGCCCTACATCTGACTGCCCAAATTTAGCACTCCGTGCACCCAACAATCAAACACAAATACTGCAAATGTCAATGCACCACAGTTCCTCTACAAAGTTACTATTAGAAGCATAGGTTTTCTCTCAGTTTATCAGTTGATAAAAAAGAGAGATGAATTTTTCCATAGTATTTTAATCAAGCATCATCTAATTCAATTTTGAGCCATACTAGACAATTGTAATGGCTCATATTGTGTAGTAAAATTGTCTAGTAGTTACAATTATAAACTTGATGTTTAATACGTCACAAGTGTTTTTATACCCAATTAGAATAAAATATAGAGAACATTCTTTCATCTAAGTGATGAGCCTTCTGATTCTGTTATATCTTTTGTTGTTAATTCTAGGGAATATTACCGTATCGTTGTCATCATACGCTAGAATCGTACATTGTACAAAGGTAACATATAAAGAAGTTCTACCAAATCCAAGCATGTAGAAGATTTGCTCATTTGGATTTCAATCAGCAACCGGCGCAACGGCAATTATTAACTGTACCCATTTGGATTTCATCTTGCCTCGGTAGAAAATTCAATTTCCTGTCTAAAATTATTATACACCTGTCAATGGCAAATATTTTGTTTGAACTATATAATAGTTAATACATTAATCTCCTAGTACATTCTGCGCCTATATATTTGCAATGTGTTTTCTCCGAGAGAGGGTAGAGTGATAATCGATTTTCTGTATTTCTCCTTATTTCAACTTCAGCAAGAAAGAACCTTATTTTTTTTGTCAACTGATGGCTGATCTGTGTGTGACTATTATTGACTGATGAGTTTGACACAGTCATCAAAAGCTGAGACGATAGGGAAAAGCGAGGCTCGCCAAGTGTCCTGCTCTAACCGATGCAAGGGTCTTTTCAAAAAAGCTTCTAATCTTGCCACTCTTTGTGGTACTGATGAATTCACCAGAAATCCAGCCATACGTAGTACCAACCATTAACTGGTTTCTCTACAACAATTCCATCCATTCCATTCAAGGTATGCTTAATCCATAAACCTGATTTAACCACACACATGTACTAATTTGACCTGATCAACAATTTAAACCAGCAGTTTGTGTACCTTTCTACTCGGCATGAACAATTTAATACTGTTTCAGGAAGCCATAACAGTTCCCCGAATCAGGATTAAGAACCATTAGTAACTATACACATTTGAAATTCATCTATAATCGCCTCAGTAAAAAAATTAGTTTCATGCTTAATATTAATACCACGAGTCAATGACAATATATATTTTGTTCAAACAAACAAGTACTGCATCTGTAGCCATTGCGCGCCATGTTTTCTAACAAAAAGGGTAGAAATCAAATATATTCTGAATTTCTGCTTGCTTCATCTGTAGTCACGAAATACTTTTGCAATCAAGGATGGCTGATCAAGATGTGCCATGTAATGACCGATGGGTTCAACAACGTCATCAAGGACTATGGAGGATAGAGAATAATGGGGCTTGCCAAGTGATCTTCTCCAAGCGCAAAAAGTACCTTTACAGGAAAGCATCAGAGCTCGCCACTCTTTGTGGTGCTGAGGTGGGTATTGTCAATTCACTGGCAAGAAGGCCATACATTTTTGGTAGTCCATCTATTGAAGCAGTTTTGAACTGGTTCCTCTCTCCAACAACTCCGCTCTGCCCAATCAAGTTTTTCCGAATCCACCAGCCTAAGCCATCGTCAACAATATAAACCAGCAGTTCATGGACTATTCCAGTCAGCTACATGCTGCTGATTTAAGAAACACCTTGCAGAACGACCGCATAAAGCATTCTGTAAACGCTGCACCACAACGCAACTGGTTCGAGAAGATTGACAAACTCAAGGTTGATAACTTCAACAGGCTTTTTGAAACTCTGTGCCAAACCAAGGAACGACTGGTCACATGGCAAATCCAAATAAATCAAGAAGTAGGTGGATCATCATCCCATGCATACAGTAGCAGTATTGCCAGTCATCCTGGTCAAGCACATAGTTTGATAATAGGTAATAGCTCCTTGGCTCAAGGTTCTCAATTACGTTACCTGGTTATAATCCAGTCCAAAAAACCAAACCGCAATGTGAGGCCAACCGAACCAAGAATGTCTTGTTCTTTATCACCAAGCCTTAATTAACACAAGTCCAGCAGGTGATGTGAGCTTGAATCCTAATTGTGTTCTCGGCTCAGGAGGTACAAACAATGTCTCAAGGCAACCTCTGCAAGGACTCGGCCCTTTTGGCTATAACATGGGCAACCAATTAAATAATGCTGCATGTTATAGTTGTATCAGCGAGTTATTCTTTGACCCTAATGGATTTGGTTAAAGTCAAATCTTCGGCATGAGTAACCCACAAATACCATATAACTTCTATTACTGATCCACTCCCGCTAAACTTGTACATTGGCGAGCATGAACAACTCGGTTACTGGTCATGATGTGGATCCTGAGGCACCAGGCAATGACCTCAGTAGAGTTGTGTTGATCAGTTTGTTTCAATATATCTCCTGATTGCACTTGTACTATGACGGTTATTTAAATGATCATGTATTTTTATAATATACCAGTGTGTCATCTGTGATTATTAACTTTTTTTATTTTCTAGCATAAATATAAGAAATTTTCTAATGTTGTATCTAAATTACGAAGTTGCATACGATATAATTTTTCAACTCGAACACATTTTTGCAAACTCTTCAAAAGAAAATATAGTAAATGATATTTCAAAGATAATTTTGCGAACAAAAATGAGCCTCACAACGCGATTATGTGACTATTTTCCAGTATAAGAGAGGCTCATTCAAGGGTTTCAATGCGTCAATGCGAACTTTTTTCTTATGAGAGCATAACTCTTCAGGATTGAAATTAAATCTCTGAAGAACAGCAAAAAGAGCTGAAGCAGTTTAACTATTTAAAGCAAAAATACCTAACACAAGGAAACAAAACGAAAAAACAGAGCTGGCATTCTAATTTTTAATATTTAGTGACAATCAATAGCCATGTATAGAGTCGATATATGCTTAAAAGAAGATTAGAATTTCGACAACTGGTATTTTGTAGTGAGCAGCTTTTGAATCAGCTGCAAAATTGAGCATCAGACGTCATACATTTAATTGGTGATTGCATACTGGCTCTGCCTGCCCTCCTAATAAAAAGATAATACAAGAAATTAATTCTGTATCTATTATTTAGATTTTGTCTTCTTTATTAAGGCTGCAAATAATTTACTAGCTTGTTGACATCAGCTCATTTTGTGATTGTTGAACAAACTTGTTTATAATTAATGACTCAACTGGATTGGAATTGGAGATTACTTCATATATATCTCTATAATTTGTGTTTCCGCGAGCTTGCCTAGTCTGATGTTGCTTTTCCCAGTTGCACAGAGTATAGACTGTATAGTGGCTTACACTGGTTGCTGGCAGGGGTGTGTAAATGGTGTGGTGTGTTTGGTTTTATTTATTTATTTATTTTTTGAAATAAGTGTAAAGCACCCATCACTTCATTTTCTTTAACAAAAACGAAGCATACAAAATTCAAACAATAGAATCAAAATCCCTTACTTTCTATCGTTATCTATAACCCTATTTTTAATCTATCCTCTCATTCATATCCATCTAAAACCCAACAAACTTGCGAAACAAAATCTCCACTAAAAACACAAAACCCTTTAAGAAAATCTAATCCTAATAACAAAACTAGAGTAATCCCCCTATTCTTTGAAATCATCTTCCATCACCGCCAAACTTTTATCTAAGTATATGACCTTTGGGCATCGACATAGCCCACAATTGCCAACAAGGTGTCTTGAACTTCTATCAACCGTCGTCTTCGTTGCTTAATCAGCCTTCGCATCCAAACTAAAGAAGAATTCGAATCAAGATTGCTCGGTTATATCTGTACCTCACAATTCCCAAATCACACCTCAATCAGAGCTTAGCCTCTCTTCGCACACGTCTACGAACTGATCGTCAGTCGTACTCAACCCTCTTGACACTTCTGTTCAATCCCAAACACCCAAGAGAATCAACGTCAAACCCTCGACCACTATCAACAACTAAGATTCTTCTCTAATCCCAATTAAATCATCCCAAAACCCATTTACAAATAGAATTCTTCACTATATATTATCCCTCAATCAATCCCTCTATATCATTCTTACTATATATCAATCCTATTGTGAATCAAAGAGCACATTTTTCTCTAAGATTCTTCTCTAAAATCCCAATTAAATCATCCCAAAACCCATTTACAAATAGAATTCTTCACTATATATTATCCCTCAATCAATCCCTCTATATCATTCTCACTATATATCAATCCTATTGTGAATCAAAGAGCAACCAACATTTATGCCCTTTCATACCAGTTCAACCCAACAGATTAGTGAACAGTACTGCTCAGTGTACCTGATCTGGTCATCTGATCATCATCTTCAGCATTCACCGATCTCACCCCAATCCAACCTAAAACAGTACTGTAATGCTAGCTCGCAATGAGAACTCAGCAATCATCTCTAATGCTGATGAAGTTGTGAACTGGTCTCTGCACTGCACGATCTCAGCCTCAGTATCGCCTCAGGTACAACCATTGCCCGATCCTTTCATCATCGCCTATGACCATCTCAGAGATCTCAACCGCCTCTGATCTCTAATCAAACTCTGATCAAGCACCTCCAGTTCACAACATCATCTCATCACATAGGTGTATTCAGCATCATCTGTCAGTATCATCTGTCGGCATCTGATCTCATCACTGTCGCACTCTCACAGATCTCATCCGATCCTGACAGTGTTGATCATCAGGCAAGCTTCAGGATCGAGATCCATCACTGATTTCCTCTTTGCATCACATCTCACGGATCTCATCTCGATATGATCGTCTCCAGCTATTGATATTCCTGCTCGATCTCCGGATCATGTACTGATTGGGGGGTCTGTGCAACGATATTTCTCGTCGCAATGGAAGATTGAGTGATAACGAAGCCCAGAAGAGCTGATAATTGGATTAATTTGAACTAATTTTGTAAAATAAGAAAACGAGACAGTTCTGGCATCAAGAACTGAATACCGATTTTCATAAAATTCTCAACATAACATCCAAAATTGCAATGCTCCTCTTTATATAGAGAGCTATGGTAAAAAGAAAAGGACTATCCCAATTACAGTTATCCAAAGAAGTAACAAATTCAGCAGTAAAACAACGAGAATATGCTGTGCTGATTATTCCTAACATTCTAACAGAAAATCAAATGGACTCTCCATTTTTAGGCTGTTGTTCTCTCTGTTTCAACGGTCTGGATATTAAAGAATTCTGTGGGCAATTTATTTAAAGGCTGGTCCCACACGACAGAGGTGCTTCAAACGACATGGGATGCCCCTCTATTATTTTCTCCCTGATCGTGCCCCTTCTGATCACCTTCTTTTCCCATCTCGAGTTGTACCTTCTCAGTACCGATCAGCAGCCACTCCTGATGTCCAACACTTCGTTGCATTGTCCCTTCCTCTAGAAAATTCGTGCCCTCACGAATAAACTCAGGGAACCTGGCAACCATATCCTCGTTAGATTCCCAGGTTGCCTCTTTTGTTGACTGGTTCTGCTACTGTATCAATAGCTGTGCTTGAGCTGCATTTTTTAACGGAACGATACGACGCCCAATCACTAGCTTGGGTACTAGTTTGCTATTAGGAGTTATACCAATTAAGGGAATTTCAGGAGAAGAGGTGATTTGTTTTCTTCTTAAGCTGAGACACATGGAAAACTGGATGGATCTGTGATCCTGCTGGCAGACTGAGTTTATATGCTACCTGACCCACCCTTTGCACAATTTCAAAAGGACCATAGTACTTCGAACTGAGCTTATGGTTCTTGTGACCCTTCACTGTTACTTGTCTATAGGGCTGCAACTTGAGGTACACCCAATCACCCACAGAAAAACTTCTCTCAGTCTTGTGTTTGTCCTCATTTCTTTTCATCCGATCTTGGGCTTTTTGCAAATTGAGTTTGAGCTTATGAAGGCAAGATTGCCTGTCCCTAAGAAATTCATTGACTCCTTCTACTCTACTCTTAGGTGGGCTGCCCAGACCTAACACTGGTGGAGGGTAACCATACAAGACTTCAAAAGGGGTGAGCTTGAGTGCACTGTGCCATGTTGAGTTGTACCACCACTCAGCTAACGACAAGTAACTTGCCTATTTATGAGTCTGTTCAAACACTATTGCCCTGAGATATTGTTCTAAACACTGGTTTACCTTTTCTGTCTGTCCATCAGACTGAGGATGGTATGCAGTACCCATGTTGAGTTGTATTCCCAGCCTGTGCATTAGCTCTTTCCAGAACCTACTGGTGAATATGGGGTCCCTGTCAGAGATGATGTTTGCAGGAAGGCCATGAAGCTTATAAATGTTATTCATGAATGCTTGTGCTACTACTGAAGCAGTGAAAGGGTGAGATAGGGGTATGAAATGGGCAAATTTGGTTAACCTGTCAACCACTACCAGAATGACTTCAAAACCCTTTGATTTAGGCAATCATGTAACAAAATCCATGCCCACACTAGTCCATGCTTCTTTGGGAATGGGTAATGGTTGAAGTAAGCCTGGAAGAGCTGAATGTTCTCCTTTATTCAACTGACAGTTATGGCATTGCTGTATGTGACTGTGAACTGCATCCTTGAGATTGGGCCAATAGAAGTTCTTTTTAATTCTTTGATAGGTGGCAGTGATGCATGAGTGTCCCCCTATGGTGGAATCATGCAACTCTTGCATTATCTTTGTTCTCCACCCTCCTGTATTACCCACACAGATCCTCCCTTTGTATCTCAAGATGCCATTATGTTCTGAGAGAGGGTTGTTGAGTTCACTGATGTTTGGTGAGTTACTAGCTTCCATTAGTTTCTCTCTCATGTGTTTTATCCAATCATCTCCCTCATAACTGTCTTTAATCTCTGTCACCCATGTGGGAATCAACTCACTGACAATTAATACTTCTTCAGCATTGGTTCTTCTTGAAAGGGCATCTGTCACTTTGTTCTCTACCCCTTTTTATACTCAATGATGTAATTTAGCCCTAACAGTTTACTGAGCCCTCTATGTTGCATAGGGGTATTCACTCTTTGCTCCAGAAGATATTTTAGACTGATCTGATCAGTTTTGATCACAAAGGGGCCTCCCAACAAATAGTGTTTCCACTGAGATATGGCTGTGATAAGAGCAAGCAACTCCTTCTCATAAGTGGATAACCCTTGATTCTTTAACCTTAATTTCTTACTCATGAATGCAATTGGTTGTCTATCTTGCATCAACGCAACCCCAATACCTTCAGCATTTGCATCTGTCTCAACTACAAATGGTTGTTGAAAATTAGGCAATCTGAGCACAGGTGCTGTCAACATGGCCTGTTTCAGCTGTGAAAAAGCCTCGTCAGCCTCTACATTCTTCTTAAGTAGTTCAGTTAAGGGTTTTGAAATAATGCCATAGTTCCTCACAAACTTCCTATAATATCCAGTTAATCCCAAAAATGCCCTCAGTTGTTTGATAGTTTTGGGTACATGTCATTCCTTCATTGCAGCCACCTTCTTTGGATTAGTTGAAACACCCTCCTTAGTGATGATATGCCCCAAGTAATTTATGCTTGTCACTCCAAATGAACACTTAGAGAACTTCACAAAGAGTTGGTTCTCAGCCAGTATTTTAAGAACAGCATGAAGGTGCTCCCTGTGAGTTTTCAGGTCCCTGCTATAAACAAGAATGTCATCGAAGAAAACAATGACAAACTTCCTTAGATATGGTCTGAATACATTATTCATCAATGATTGGAAGGTTGCTGGAGCATTTGTCAACCCAAAAGGCATTACTAAAAACTCAAACAACCCTTCATGTGTATGGAAGGCTGTTTTGTGCACATTTGTGGGTGCCATCCTGATCTGATGGTACCCTGACCTCAAGTCTAGCTTTGAAAAGTATTACATTTCTCCAAGCTCATCCAATAAATCATCAATCAAGGGAATATGATATTTGTTCTTAATGGTGAGATCATTTAATTGCCTATAATCCACACACATTCTCCAACTTCCATCCTTCTTCTTCACTAACAACACAGGTGAGGAGTATGAGCTTGAGCTAGGTTGGATCAGTGATTTATCTAACAACTCTTGAGTAATCTTCTCAATTTCCAATTTCTGAAAATGTGAGAATCTGTATGGTCTAATGTTCATAGGTTGTGCTGCTTGTTTCAAGGGTATTTGATGGTCAACAGCCCTTTTTGGAGGAAGCCCTTTTGGTTCAGCAAAAACTTGTGAGAAGGTTTGTAAGACTGGTATCAAATAGGGTTCTACAGGTACCTCTTTCTCCTCTTGCTCTTCTTCTAATTGAAATAGCTGAGCAACATACAACTGGCTTCCCTTTTGTTCCTCTTTTTTGATGTCAATTGAATGCTCAACAGTGCACAGCTTGGAGTTCACCTTGTCTGTAACAAGAGTTACCACCTTTCCCCCTAAGTTTACCACCATTACCCCTTGCATCAAATTTAACTTCACATCTCCCAACCCAGCTATCTAGTCACAACCCAGTATTGCATCATACCCAGGAACATCTAGCACTTTTAAGTCAGCCTCAAATGACTGATCTTGTAGTTTGAATTTGACCTTAGGGCAAAGTTTGTTTGTGAGAAGTTTCTCTCCACTTGCACTTCTAAACACTTTCACTGGTTTGGTCACAGTTAAGAGTTTGAGTTCCTTCACAAGCATGGGGTTTATAAAAGAATTTGTTGCTCCAGTATCAATCAACACACATATTGGAAAGTTCCCCATTTTACCCTTGTATTTGAGAGTTTGATTAGAGTGGCCTTCAGAAGAGCTACTCAGTGTGGCTAATTGCTCCTTCATGAGTTTCTCATGTTCATAACCTTCTGGGTATTGCTCTTCCTCTCCTACTAATACCTCCTCAGTATCATCAGTCTCCTCAATTAATGAATTCCTTTGCTACACCTATGCCCTTGACTCCACTTGTCATTGCATCTAAAACACAATCCCAAAGCCCTCTTTTGATCTAAATACATGCCTTGCACATTTCTCTCTTGAGTTATAATTATGTTTTTAGGAGGGGTTAATTGGTTAATTTTGAGAAGTTGTGTATTATCCTTCTGAAATTTTAGACTAGTGTCCCCAGTTCTAGTCATTAAGTTATGGGTATAGGCAAGTCTCTTGATGGTCGGTGCTATAGGCGTTGCAAATAGTCCTCATTTCTTATCAGGAACACCCACTGTCTCCTCTATCTCCAATGCCATGTTTATGGCCTCACTGAGGTTCTTTGGTTTGAATAAGCTAATGGGCTTCCTAATTTCTTCTTTCAATCCTCCTATAAAATTCCAAACGTAATAAAACTCTCCCTTGATACCTGTCTGTGCCATTAACCTGCATTTAGCCCTTTGGTACTCTCTAACATAGTCATCTACACTTGCTACTTGTTGTACCCATTTGAACTGAACACAAGGGTTGAGGTGTGTGTGTTCTCTGAACCTTTCCAGTACAGCATCGACCAATATTGGCCATGGGGGTTCAGGGTGCTCTATCCTATAACAACTAAACCACTCAGCAGCATCATCAGTGAACTGCATAGTTCTAATCTGAACCTTGTACTGCCCAGGGGTTTGGTAATAATCAAAATAGAACTTGCAATTTTCTACCCAATCATTGGGCCTAGTGCCATCAAAAGTTGGTAGATCAAGTTTAGGTAAGAAGACCTTTGGTGCGGTATTCACTTCTACCTGCTTGTGTACCACGTTGGGATCCTCATGTATCCCTTCTTCCACCCTACCAGATCTGGCTGAGGTACTACTTGAATGTCCACCTTCTACCATTTTCCCCATAGTCAGTTTTTTTTATATATCTGAATTCATGGTTTCCATCATGCCCATTAACTGTGACATTCTCTCATCGTTGGCACGATTGATTGATTGTTGATTCTCATTCCTAACTATCATTTCCCTAGCTAATTGGTTTAATCGATCCTCTAGATTCAATATATCTGGTACATGTTGCTCTCCGTGAGAGCCTGAACGAGTATTAGCAGGCATGGTTCAAAACTGAGCCCTGCTTCAATCGAACCTGGCTCTGATACCAATAATTGCAATAATATTTCTCGTCGCAATGGAAGATTGAGTGATAATGAAGCTCAGAAGAGCTGATAATTGGATTAATTTGAACTAATTTGAGCTAATTTGGTAAAATAAGAAAACGAGACAGTTCTGGCATCAAGAACTGAATACCGATTTTCATAAAATTCTCAACATAACATCCAAAATTACAATGCTCCTCTTTATATGGAGAGCTATGGTAAAAAGAAAAGGACTTCCCAATTACAGTTATCCAAAGAAGTAACAAATTCAGCAGTAAAACAACGAGAATATGCTGTACTGATTATTCCTAACATTCTAATAGAAAATCAAATGGACTCTCCATTTCTAGGCCGATGTTCTCTCTGTTTCAACGGTCTGGATATTAAAGAATTTCGCGAGCAGTTTATTTAAAGGCCGGTCCCACACGAGAGAGGTGCTTCAAACGACAAGGGTGCCCATCTGTTATTTTCTCCCTGACCGTGCCCCTTCTGATCACCTTATTTTCCCATCTCGAGCTGTACCTTCTCGATACCAATCAGCAGCCACTCCTGATGTCCAACACTTCGTTGCAGTCTGATCCCTTGGATCAACTCATCTTCAAACCTTCAGATCTCCTTAGATCGCTCACCTCTTTGTTCGCATCAGATCTCGATATGTCTCCTCGGAACCACAGAACGATGGGGAGGAGAGGGGGAGAGAAATAGTAGAAGGGGGGAGAGAGGGGAAGGGGAGACGGGAGAAAGAGAGAGGCGGGGGGAGGCCGAAGGCGACTTCCCCCGCCTGGGTCAAGATCGTCTGTTGTGTCGCCTCTTCTCTCTTTTTTTCTTGAGCGAGAAGCTTTTCCTGTTGAAGATGCTTAAAATACAAGAACATCAAGAACAGGAAAGAGAACCTGTTACAAGTACTCCCCTAAATTCTGATCTCTGGAAATACAATTAATCATCAAAGAGATTATTTCAATGTGGGGTTTTTTGTGTTTTCAGTGTTGATACCACACACCTCTAAAAGTTAACTCCACTTTGACAATCTGCTTCCTGGGACGTTTTTTTCAATTTGTTCAGACGCATGCATAATTGTCTTTCTTATGTTGTCCATCTTGAAGAAGGCTAAACCTAGGAAGATCTTCTCCAACCTTCTTTCACATTGTGAATCGAAATCCTCTGCACCCTTTTTTTGTGCGTAGAGAGCACCCGTTTAATTTGATCCGTCCGATCAGATCAAACGGTCAAATACTCCAGCGCTTCAGATATTAAAAAAAATTTGATGCCCGCCCTATCTGCCCGTGTTGAAGAATAAATCTAAACCCGTCTCTCTCCTCTTCCGTTTATTCGACATTTCTGAATAGAGAGAGATCGAGCTAGAACGAAATCGAGGAGAGGAGAAGCTTAGATTCTTCGTGATTTATCAGATGGCACCGTCATTTGGGAAACTCTAGCCAATTGTGAAACTCGCGTCTGTCCTCGTCCATCTATTCGCCATTGAGAAACCCTAGATCAATAGCTGTTATGAGATCCAAAAAGTTTGCGCAATTGAACTTTTATACATTTCCACATAAGCACAACATAGTAGAGAGAATTTAAGCTTGTTAGTTCAAACCGAGCAGAAAATGAAATTAGAACCAAATATAGCTGTGTATATGAAGAATTAAAGAGTTGGACTAATGAAATCAGTTTCAAACTCAATTTGGAACTTGCAGTTGAACTAATGAAATCAGTAGCTTCTCATATAAGTTGTGATGCTGTTATTGGTAATGATCCGATAAGTAAAATACCTCCATATTTAGTTCTGATGGAGAATTTGCTGTTCAAAATTGGAAGAAATTGAAGAGAGAATTCGTTGGGAAGGGATAGGTCTAAGGGACAGACGAGAACCAGCCACCCAAGGAAGGAAGGAATTTCAGCGGGGCAGCGAATTTTTTAATATCTGAAGCGCTGGAGTATTTAGATCGTTTGATCCGATCGGACGGATCAGATCAAACGGGTGCTCTCTGCGCACGAAAAAAAGGGGTGCAGAGGATTTGGATTTTATCCACTGAAAGATCATAAGGTATTATTAAGCAAAAGAAAAAAATCAGTACAATAACACATGAACTATTTATATGCTTAGGTTCACTCTTCACACAATTATTAATAGAGTACAATATATCTATAATAAAGGTTTAAATTAGTGGATTTAAATGATTCTTTTAATCATTCATTGTCACCATTGTTATATGTTTAAAGAAGTTTATTTGTTTTTTTTTTTTGCTTGGAAACTAACACTACTAGAAAAATCTTTTTCCACATCGGGTGTAGAGGATTATACATCGGTTATTTTTCATTTTAAACGCCAGGTTCGAAAAAAATAAGTTAATATGTCGTAGTTGAGGAGGCGCGGAAGTGAAAATCTTCATTTTTCTACACCTTTTGTTATTAATTAATATCTCACGGGCAAGATTTAATATTTTCTTATAGAAATTTTTTCGCTAGTGTCTTTTGCTCTTCTTCACTATGTCATGACTTGATATCCGATGTATATATTGTTGGAATTGAGACGTCAATTCCAATAAATAAAGTTTGGACTACGTGTTATATGATTACTACGTGTCACATACTGTCACCTAATATTACGAGGAGTAATATGTAGATATGTCAAATAAAGTGATTAACTAATATACAGTGGCATTATACGTATTTCGCTAAGATTTTGGGCACGAATGCATATAGAACTTAAGTAAATTAATTATAATTATTAATGGACCAATTATGATTAATTATACTATATATTAATGTTCGTGTAAAGTTAGAAATATTATTTGGACCAAACTCAATTCAAATTGGATCAAAGCCCAAGCAAAACAGCACAAATGCAAGTCTATTGCGGCCGCAAGAGGCCTATTCCAAGGCAGCTTTTGGCTGCCTAGGTTTTTCGTTATATTTTTTGATTGAATAATATAATTATCATACCAAATTCGTAGGATTATTCACAAAAGTGAATTTAGACATCTTTCCAAGATACACTAACGTCTCTATAAATAGCTCTGGGAGCACCCATTTACAATGGTTGGTTAAAAAATCATTTCTCAGTTATTGACATAGAGCACATGTGCTGTGCATAGCCTCACTTCTCACTCCATTTAAAAGAGAAATTAAAAGGTTGAGTTTTGTTGTAAAGTGAAAGGTTTGGTTTTGGTGTTATGCAATTTTGGGATTAAGTAAATCAATTAACAATTTCAAGATTTAAGATGAGATGCTTAGGTTTCTAGGGTTTCTATCCACTTGTTTATATCTACTTGGTAATTTAAAGGTTTGTTTTTGTATTAAGGAGGCGCGATTAACAGGTTTGGTACTAAGAGATATTTCTATGTTAATACCATATCTAAACTAGAATAATTTCACCTTTCGGTACTTGATTATCCTAGTCTAAATTCATTAAGTCCTAATTGCCTTAATCTACTTAAACAATTGCAATTCACCTCTCGGTACTTGGTACAATTATTCAATTCAATCAAGTTGGCCTATAGATGACAATCGTCACGTTTCGGTACTTAGATTACCATCCACCTTGTTACTTGTGGTCGGGATCTAACAATTCAATTTATCAATTACAACCATTACATCTTAAGTATGCAATTTGATCAAGATCACAATAAGCAATAAAAACAAGCACAAGTCATAATAACAAAAACAACGATCATCATATCATTATACCAAGTAAGATACAAGCCCAAGTTTTAAGTCTCCCTAAAAACCTAATAGAGAATTAGCCCTTAATGGCCATGAAAATACAATTAAGCAAGTAAAAGAAAACAAGAGAAGAAGTGGAAGATTAAACCAAAGTGATGATGAAGTCTCTAATGGCCTTCTCTTCTTCTTCCTTCTTCTTCTTCTCTTTCTTCCCCAAAATCTCTCTCTTTTTCTCAAAAGTGTAATGGGAAACTATCTCTCTCCAAAGCATGTCCTAAATAGATCTGAACCCCCTATTTATGCATGAATACACGAATCCCAAAATAACCTCTAATAAACTTCCCAAAATAAAACTGAACTGCTCTGCCGACCTTAGTTACGGTCGTAATGATGGGTCATTACGATCGTAATTAGTGCTAAAATTGGCACAACGTGCCACGAATATGGTTTCGGGATCTATTCGGAATTGGTGATTTTGGTTACGACTGTAATGAGTTCTTCTGCATCGAAATGTGGCTAAGGCATGAAACTTCAACTCTCGGGAAAACACCACTACGGCCGTAAAGGATGTAGATTACGGCCGTAATGGATGCATTTTAGCTCCTGAGATGGCTAAGTATTGGAATTCTGGGTCTCGAGTTAGGTACATTACGACCGTAATGGACGTTGGCTGTGGCCGTAATGAAGTGATCTGAGGAGGTTTTGGCTAAGTTCTGAACTGTGGAGTCTCGGGATATGGTTGTTACGGCCGTAATGGAAGTCATTACAGCCGTAATGGATGTGCATGTTCTTTGGATCTATTCTGGGACTTCATTACGGCAATAGTGAATACTGTTATGACCGTAATGAATCTTGAAACTGTCTGATCTCGCTCCCAAGTGCTCCAGGTGTCCAGAAATAGCTCCTTGTGCTTCCATTACCTATTTTCTGCATTGTAAACCAATTCTAGGGAAGTAACTTGAACTTGAGACTAAACTTGGGTATTTTGACCTAAACCTGTCGGACTTTAGCATAAATTATACAAAATACCCTATGGTTTTGGTATATAATTTCGTCTTATCAATTGTACAACAGAGACCGTAGTGGTGGAAGGTAAGTAATTCGCTTTCATTCTTTTATTTATTTCACTCACGTCTCAACGATTTTATTCGAATTGATTGTTTGCAAATTGTGTTAGATTAGGGAACAATTTTCTTATAATGATACCCTAATTGAATTGCACCAATCGATCTACAACAAACATATATAGTCTATATTACTTCATGTGTTTGTTAATACATGTCGTAGAACGACATTATTTCTAGAAATATTTTTGTTGCTTACGTGGCTAGCCTCTTTTTAATTGCTAGCTCACCAAAATTAACACAAATTAGTAATATATCCATTTTTCTTACCATAAAGAAAAAAACAGACTAAATAGGTGGAGGTTTTTGTTCCTTATAGAAAAAACTAACGATATTGCTTATCATCAAACCTATGTTCATAATAAAGGAAAAATAAACAAAATGAAATTTAAGTACCTAACTAGAAAAAAAGACTAATAGATAACATATCATCTTCATAGGTTGAGACTTTTATTCTCCTTATGGATGGAAGGATACAAATATTTGTCATTCAATAACTCCCTCATCAGGTATCCATCGAGCCACAATCTGCTCTTTAGGGTGAAATCAGCATTTGAATTTCAATTGATGAATTTTCACCCTATTAGTCGTGTTTCATCCACAAAAGTATTATAAATAGTTTTGATTGTCACGTTCATCATGTCATGTTATACATGAAAAATAAAATTCTCAAGAGAGGATGTAAGTTCACAAAATAAAAAGAGACCATAAAAGAACAACAATAAGTATCCAATAGCAACAACAATATTTAACTAAACAAACAAAAGTTACCACAAGAAAGCGACATGAGAAGGTGTGGCGAGAGGAGAAAACCACAACAAGGGTCTTCGACGAGAGAAGAAAAATACAAGAAGAAAAATACAACAATATTTAACAGAGCTTGATCGGTTCGATGATCACATCCACACCTTTAGCAAATCAGATATGCTAGAGTTGAGAAGGTGAGCAAGGGGAAGAGAGATAGAGATGAAGAAGAGACGTGAGAGCGCTATTTTAAGAACTAGAATTGGAGATAGGACAACGGTTATTTAAAATAATACTTGGTGTAGGTGGACCTACGCCAACGATAATTTTAAGTAACTTTTGCCTTATCTTCCGAGATATTTTTTTCCACTACTTCCAACGATGTTTAACAATTTCATTAATAATCGTTGTTTTATGAGATTGTTAAATCTTTTTTTGTTGTTGTAGTGAACATACTCACTTGATAAGTTCATGTTCCATAGATAATTTTTAGTTCAATAAATTAAAATGACAATAATAAATGGCAGAATTTCAGGTATATCCGTCCAAAAGTGCAAAACCCGGAAATAAAGCCAATTTTTATTTATAAATGTTAATTAGATTAGATAAATGTGTTATTATGCATGTTATTCATATTATTTTGCATGTTAATTACATGCAAAATAATAAAAAGAATATGCATAATAAACTAAATAACATGCATAATAACAAGAATAATTTTTGAAAGAATGCAACTAGATTCGTCCAGTTCGCATCGATGAGTGTATCGAACTCCGTTTTTAGTTGAGCGTCCAGTCAATTATATGCATAATAACAAAACAACATGCATAATATAAAAAACAACATTCATAATAACAAAAATAACATACAAACTGAACCCGACAAGACTTGTCATATTGGAATCTATGGAGGAATCAATTAAGAGATCGATATATCAACTCTCTTTAAAATTTCATCTCTCTTGATATAGCACTCTTCCTGAATAATGCAACATTTCAACTAAATATTTTTTGTGCCAGTCGGATTTTAGTAAATAGCACAATTAATAGCTAAATCAATATTTCAACTCATCGGTTAAATGCTAGAATTTTATGGGTGGTAACCTTTCAAGAAAACACCACAAAACTTATCCTACTGCGAATAGTGTTTCTGCTATGATTACTTCATTAGTGAGTGGTAACCTTCCAAGAAAACTCTAAACCTTTAATGAAACCACCAAGAAGAAGGATAGAATACCATTCTAAGTGCTTCATGTCTGATTACTTCATTTATGGGTGGTAAACATTCAAGAAAACACCGCAAAGCATCTTATCCAGCTACGAGAAGTGTTTCTGATTCGAGTACTTCATTTATGGGTGGTAACCATTCAAGAAAACTCCAATCCTTTCAGGAAACCACCACGAAAAAATCTAGAATACCACTCTAAGCGCTTCATGACTATTACTTTATTTATGGGTGGTAAACATCCAAGAAAATACCGCAAAGCATCTTATCCAGCTACGAGAAGTGTTTCTGATCCGAGTACTTCATTTATGAGTGATAACCATTCAAGAAAATACATCAAAGCATCATATCCTACTACGATAAGTGTTCCTGATATGATTACTTCATTTGTGAGTGGCAACCTTTCATGAAACCAACACGAAGAAGCATAGAATACCATTCTAGGTGCTTCATGTCTGATTACTTCATTTATGGGTGGTAACATTCAAGAAAACACCGCATAGCATCTTATCCTGCTACGAGAAGTTAGCACCCATAAAGGATGTACTCGAATCAGAAACACTTCTCGTAGAAGCATAAAATGATTTGTGGTGTTTTCTTGAATAATTGCCATCCATAAATGAAGTAATTAGACATTAAGCGCTTAGAGTGACATTCTACGTTACCACTCACAAATGAAGTAATCATATCAGAAATACTACTTGTAGTAGGATAAGTTGCATTGTGGTATTTTCTTGAATGGTTACCACCCATAAATGTTACCGGATCAGAAACACTTCTCGTGGCATGATAAGATTCTTTGTGGTGTTTTGTTGAATGTTTACCACCCATAAATGAAGTAATAGTCATGAAGCGCTTAGATTGGTATTCTACATTTCTCCTTGGTGGTTTCTTGAAAGGTTTGGAGTTTTCTTGAAAGGTACCACTCATAAATAAAGTACTCCAATCAGAAACACTTCTAGTAGTTGGATAAGATGTTTTGCGGTGTTTTTTAATGTTTACGACCCATAAATGAAGTAATCAGACATGAAGCACTTACAATGATATTTTGTGCTTCTTCGTGGTGATTTCATGAAAGGTTTAGAGTTTTCTTGGAAGGTTGCCACTCAAAAATGAAGTAATCATATCAGGAACACTTCTCGTAGTAGGATAAGATGCTTTGATGTGATTTCTTGAATGGTTATTACCCATAAATGATGTACTAGGATAAAAAAAACACTTCTCGTAGCTGGATAAGATGATTTGCGGTGTTTTCTTTGATGTTTACCACCTATAAATGAAGTAATAGTCATGAAGCTTAGAGTGGAATTCTACATTTCTACATGGTGGTTTCCTGAAAGGATTGGAGTTTTCTTGAATGTTTACCACCCATAAATGAAGTACTCGGTTCAGAAACACTTCTCGTAGCAGGAAAAAGATGATTTTTGGTGTTTTGTTGAATGTTTCCCACCCATAATGAATTAATCATACATGAAGCACTTAGAATTTCTATGCTTCTCCGTGGTGGTTTCATGAAAGGTTTAGAGTTTTCTTGGAAGGTTGTCACTCATAAATGATGTAATCATATCGGGAACACTTCTCGTAGTATGATAGGATGCTTTGTGGTATTTTCTTGAATGGTTATCACCCATAAATGAAGCACTCAAATCAGAAACACTTCTCGTAGCAGGATAAGATGCTTTGCAATGTTTTCTTGGATGTTTACAACCCATAAATGAAGTAATAGTCATGAAGCGCTTAGAGTGGATTTCTACATTTCTTCTTGGTGGTTTCCTGAAAGGTTTGGAGTTTTCTTGAAATGTTACCACCCATAAATGAAGAACTAGTATTAGAAACACTTCTCGTAGCAGGATAAGATGCTTTGCGGTTTTTCTACGCTACTTCGTGGTGGTTTCATGAAAGATTTAATGTTTTCTTGGAAGGTTACCACTCACAAATGAAGTATTCATATCAGAAACGGTAGAATTAGTTTCTTGGTGGTGTTTTCTTGAATGGTTACCACCTATAAATGTATCGGATCAGAAAATCTTCTCATAGCAGGATAAGATTCTTTGTGGTGTTTTGTTGATTGTTTACCTCCTATAAATAAAGTAATAGTCATGAAGCACTTAGAGTGGCATTCTAAGCTACTTCGTGGTGGTTTCATGAAAGGTTTAGAGTTTTCCAGGAAGGTTATCACTCACAAATGAAGTATTCATATATCAGAAAAACAGTAGGATAAGTTGCTTTGTGATATTTTCTTGAATGGTTACCACCCATAAATGTAGTTATAGGACCTAAAGCACTTAGAATGGTATTATATGCTTCTTCGTGGTGGTTTCATGAAAGGTATTGAGTTTTGTTAGAAGGTTGCCACTCATAAATGAAATAATCTTATCAGGAACACTTCTCGTAGTAGAATATGATGCTTTGATGTGTTTTCTTGAATAGTTATCACCCATAAATGATGTACTCAGATCAGAAACACTTCTCGTAGCAGGATAAGATGATTTGTGGTGTATTCTTGGATGTTTACAACTCATAAATGAAGTAATAGTCATGAAGTGCTTAGAGTGCTATTCTACATTTCTTCGTGGTGGTTTCCTAAAAGGATTAGAATTTTCTTGAATGGTTACCACCCATAAATGGGGATCAGAAACACTTCTCGTAGAAGGATATGATGCATTGCAGTATTTTCTTGAATATTACCACCCATAAATGAAGTAATCAGACATGAAGCACCTATAATGGTATTTTATGCTTCTTCGTGGTGGTATCATGAAAGATTTAGAGTTTTCTAGGAAATTTACCACTCATTAATGAAGATCATATCAGGAACACTTCTTGTCGAACGATAGGATGCTTTGTGGTGTTTTCTTGAATGGTTATCTCCCATAAATTAAGTACTCGAATCAGAAACACTTCTCGTAGAAGCATAAAATGCTTTGTGGTGTTTTCTTGAATGATTGCCACCCATAAATGAAGTAATCCGACATGAAGCGCTTAGAGTGGCATTCTACGCTTCTTCGTGGTGATTTAATAAAAGGTTTAGAGTTTTCTTTGAAGTTTACCACTCACAAATGAAGTAATCATATCAGAAACACTACTCGTAGTAGGATATGTTGCTTTGTGGTGTTTTCTTCAATGGTTACCACCCATAAATGTAGTAATTGGACATGAAGCACTTAGAATGGTATTATATGCTTCTTCGTGGTGGTTTCATGAAAGGTTTTGAGTTTTTTTGGAAGGTTGCCACTCATAAATGAAATAATCTTATCAAGAACACTTCTCGTAGCAGGATAAGATGCTTTGCAGAGTTTTCTTGAATATTTACCACCCATAATTGAAGTAATCGGACATGAAGCACCTAGAATGGTATTATTTGCTTCTACGTGGTGGTTTCATGAAAGATTTAGATTTTTCTTGGAATGTTACCACCCATAAATAAAGAATCATATCTTGAACACTTCTCGTAGAACGATAGGATGCTTTGTGGTGTTTTCTTGATTGGTTATCTCCCATAAATGAAGTATTCGAATCAGAAACACGTCTCGTAGATGCATAAAATGATTTGTGGTGTTTTCTTGAATGATTGCCACCCATAAATGAAGTAATCATACATGAAGCACTTAGTGTGGCTTTCTACGCTTCTTCCTGGTGGTTTCATGAAAGGTTTAGAGTTTTCTTAGAAGGTTACCACTCAAAAATGAAGTAATCATATCAGAAACACTACTCAAAGTAGGATAAGATGCTTTGTGGTGTTTTCTTGAATGGTTACCACCCATAAATGTAGTAATAGTCATGAAGCGCTTAGAATAGTATTCTAAATTTCTTCGTGATGGTTTCCTGAAAGTTTTGGATTTTTCTTGAAAGGTTACCATCCATAAATGAAGTACTTGGATCATAATCACTTCTCGTAGTAAGATAAGATCCTTTGCGATGTTTTCTTGAATGTTTACTACCTATAAATGAAGCAAGCAGACATGAAGCACCTAGAATGGTATTCTATACTTCTTCGTGGTGGTTTCATTAAAGGTTTAGAGTTTTCTTGGAAGGTTACCACTCACAAATGAAGTAATCATATCAGAAACACTACTTGTAGTAGGATAAGTTATTTTGTGGTGTTTTCTTGAATGATTTAACACCCATAAATGAAGTAACCGGATCATAAACATTTCCCATAGCAGGATAAGATTCCTTGTGGTGTTTTGTGAATGTTTACCACCCATAAATGAAGTAATAGTCATGAAGCGCTTAGAGTGGAATTCTACAATTCTTCGTGGTGGTTTCCTGAAAAGATTGGAGTTTTCTTGAATAGTTACCACCCATAAATGATGGAATCGAATCAGAAACACTTTTCATAGCAGGATAAGATGCTTTGCAGTGTTTTCTTGAATATTTACCACCCATAAAAGAAGTAATCAGACATGAAGCACCTAGAATGGTATTCTATGCTTCTTCGTGTTGGTTTCATGAAAGATTTAGTGTTTTCTTGAAATGTTCTCACTCATAAATGAAGAATCATATGAGGAACACTTCTCGTAGAACGATAGGATGCTTTGTGGAGTTTTCTTTAAAAGTTACCACGCATAAATATAGTAATAGGACATGAAGCACTTGGAATGGTATTCTATGCTTCTTCGTTTTGGAGTTTTCTTTAAAGGTAGTAACCCATAAATGAAGTACTCGAATCAGAAACACTTCTCGTAGAAGCATAAAATGCTTTGTGGTGTTTTCTTGAATGATTGCCACCATAAATGAAGTAATCCGACATGAAGCGCTTAGAGTAGCATTCTACGCTTCTTCCTGGTGGTTTCATAAAAAGTTTAGAGTTTTCTTTGAAGTTTACCACTCACAAATGAAGTATTCATATCAGAAACACTACTCGTAGTAGGATATGTTGCTTTGTGGTGTTTTCTTAAATGGTTACCACCCATAAATGTAGTAATTGGACATGAAGCACTTAGAATGGTATTCTATGCTTCTTCCAGGTGGTTTCATGAAAGGTTTTGAGTTTTGTTGGAAGGTTGCCACTCATAAATGAAATAATCTTATCAGGAACACATCTCTTTGTAGGCTAGTATGATTTGATGTGTTTTCTTGAATGGTTATCACCCATAAATGATGTACTCAGATCAGAAACACATCTCGTAGCAGGATAAGATGCTTTGTGGTGTTTTCTTGGATGTTTACCACCCATAAATGAAGTAATAGTCATGAAGTGCTTAGAGTGGTATTCTACGTTTCTTCGTGGTGGTTTCCTGAAAGGATAGGAGTTTTCTTGAATGGTTACCACTTACCACCCATAAATGAAGTAATCGGATAAGAAACACTTCTCGTAGCAGGATAAGATGCTTTGCAGTGTTTTCTTGAATATTTCCCACCCATAATTGAAGTAATCAGACATGAAGCACCTATAATGGTATTCTATGCTTCTTCGTGGTGGTTTCATGAAAGATTTAGATTTTTCCTGGAATGTTACCACCCATAAATAAAGAATCATATCAGGAACACATCTCGTAGAACGATAAGATGCTTTGTGGTGTTTTCTTTAATGGTCATCTCCCATAAATAAAGTACTCGAATTAGAAACAATTCTCGTAGAAGCATAAAATGATTTGTGGTGTTTTCTTGAATGATTGTCATCCATAAATGAAGTAATCAGACATGAAGGACTTAGAGTGGCATTCTACGCTTCTTCGTGGTGGTTAATGAAAGGTTTAGAGTTTTCTTGGAAGGTTACTATTCACAAATGAAGTAATCATATCAGAAACACTACTCGAAGTAGGATAAGTTGCTTTGGTGTTTTCTTGAATGGTTACCACCCATAAATGTAGTAATAATCATGAAGCGCTTAGAGTAGTATTCTATATTTCTTCGTGATGGTTTCTTTAAAGTTTTGGAGTTTTATTGAAAGGTTATCACCCATAAATGAAGTACTTGATCAGAATCACTTCTCGTAGAAAGATTAGATCCTTTGCGATATTTTCTTGAATGTTTACTACCCATAAATGAAGCAAGCAGACATGAAGCACCTAGAATGGTATTCTATACTTCTTCGTTGTGGTTTCATGAAAGATTTAGAGTTTTCTTGGAAGGTTACCACTCACAAATGAAGTAATCATATCAGAAACACTACTTGTAGTAGGATAAGTTGTTTTGTGTTGTTTTCTTGAATGATTTAATACCCATAAATGAAGTAACCGGATCAGAAACACCTCTCATAGCAGGATAAGATTCCTTGTGGTGTTTTGTGAATGTTTACCACCCATAAATGAAGTAATAGTCATGAAGCGCTTAGAGTGGAATTCTACAATTCACGTGGTGGTTTCCTGAAAGTATTGGAGTTTTCTTGAATAGTTACCCCAATAAATGATGTAATCGGATCAGAAACACTTCTCGTATCAGGATAAGATGCTTTGCAGTGTTTTCTTGAATATTTACCACCCATAAAAGAAGTAATCAGACATGAAGCAACTAGAATGGTATTCTATGCTTCTTCGTGTTGGTTTCTTGAAAGATTTAGAGTTTTCGTGGAATGTTCCCACTCATAAATGAAGAATCATATGAGGAACACTTCTCTTAGAACGATAGGATGCTTTGTGGAGTTTTCTTCAATGGTTATCTCCCATAAATGAAGTACTCGAATCAGAAACACTTCTCGTAGAAGCATAAAATGATTTGTGGTGTTTTCTTGAATGATTGCCACCCATAATTGAAGTAATCAGACATGAAGCTCTTAGAGTGGCATTCTACGCTTCTTCGTGGTGGTTTCATGAAAGGTTTAGAGTTTTCTTGGAAGGTTACCACTCACAAATGGAGTAATTATATCAGAAACACTACTCGTAGTAGGATAAGTTGCTTTGTGGTGTTTTCTTGAATGGTTACCACCCATAAATGTAGTAATAGTCATGAAGAGCTTAGAATACTATTCTACATTTCTTCGTGATGATTTCCTGAAAGTTTTGTAGTTTTCTTGAAAGGTTACCAACCATATATGATGTACTTGGATTAGAATCACTTCTCGTATTAAGATAATATCCTTTGTGATGTTTTCTTGAATGTTTACTACCCATAAATGAAGCAAGCAGACATGAAGCACCTAGAATGGTATTCTATACTTCTTCGTGGTGGTTTCATGAAAGGTTTAGAGTTTTCTTGGAAGGTTACCACTCACAAATGAGTAATCATATCAGAAACACTACTTGTAGTAGGATAAGTTGTTTTGTGGTGTTTTCTTGAATGATTTAACACCCATAAATGAAGTAACCGGATCAGAAACACCTCTCATAGCAGGATAAGATTCCTTGTGGTGTTTTGTGAATGTTTACCACCCATAAATGAAGTAATAGTCATGAAGCGCTTAGAGTGGAATTCTACAATTCACGTGGTGGTTTCCTGAAAGTATTGGAGTTTTCTTGAATAGTTACCCCAATAAATGATGTAATCGGATCAGAAACACTTCTCGTATCAGGATAAGATGCTTTGCAGTGTTTTCTTGAATATTTACCACCCATAAAAGAAGTAATCAGACATGAAGCAACTAGAATGGTATTCTATGCTTCTTCGTGTTGGTTTCTTGAAAGATTTAGAATTTTCGTGAAATGTTCCCACTCATAAATGAAGAATCATATGAGGAACACTTCTCGTAGAACGATATGATGCTTTGTGGAGTTTTCTTCAATGGTTATCTCCCATAAATGAAGTACTCGAATCAGAAACACTTCTCGTAGAAGCATAAAATGCTTTGTGGTGTTTTCTTGAATGATTGCCACCCATAATTGAAGTAATCAGACATGAAGCTCTTAGAGTGGCATTCTACGCTTCTTCGTGGTGGTTTCATGAAAGGTTTAGAGTTTTCTTGGAAGGTTACCACTCACAAATGGAGTAATTATATCAGAAACACTACTCGTAGTAGGATAAGTTGCTTTGTGGTGTTTTCTTGAATGGTTACCACCCATAAATGTAGTAATAGGATCAGAAACACTTCTCATATCAGAAGCACTTAGAGTGGTATTGTACATTTCATCGTGGTGGTTTCCTGAAAGGATTGGAGTTTTCTTGAATGGTTACCACCCATAAGTGAAGTACTCGGATCAGAAATATTTCTTGTAGCATGATAAGATACTTTGCGACGTTTTCATGGATGTTTACCACCCATAAAAGAAGAAATCAGACAAGAAGCACCTAGAATGGTATTCTATGCTTCTTCGTGTTGGTTTCATGAAAGATTTAGAGTTTTCTTAGAATGTTTCCACTCATAAATGAAGAATCATATCAGGAACACTTCTCGTAGAACGGTAGGATGCTTTGTGGTGTTTTCTTGAATGGTTATCTCCCATAAATAAAATACTCTGATCAGAAACACTTCTCGTAGCAGCAAAAAATGCTTTGTGGTGTTTTCTTGAATGATTGTCACACATAAATGTAGTAATAGTCATGAAGCGCTTAGAGTAGTATTCTACATTTCTTCGTGATGGTTTCCTGAACGTTTTGGAGTTTTCTTGAAAGGTTACCACCCATAAATGAAGTACTTGGATCAGAATCACTTCTTTTTGTAAGATAAGATCCTTTGCGATGTTTTCTTGAATGTTACTACCCATAAATGAAACAAGCAGACATGAAGCACCTAGAATGGTATTCTATACTTCTTCGTGGTGGTTTCATAAAAGGTTTAGATTTTTCTTGGAAGGTTACCACTCATAAATGAAGTAATCATATCAGAAACACTACTCGTAGTAGGATAAGTTGTATTGTGGAGTTTTCCTGAATGGTTACCACCCATAAATGAAGTAACCGGATCAGAAACACTTCTCATAGCAGGATAAGATTCTTTGTGGTGTTTTGTGAATGTTTGCCACCCATAAATGAAGTAATAGTCATGAAGCGCTTAGAGTGGTATTGTACATTTCATCGTGGTGGTTTCCTGAAAGGATTGGAGTTTTCTTGAATGGTTACCACCCATAAATGAAGTACTCGGATCAAAAACACTTCTTATAGCATGATAAGATGCTTTGCGGTGTTTTCATGGATGTTTACCATCCATAAATGAAGTAATAGTCTTGAAGTGCTTAGAGTGGTATTCTACATTTCTTTGTTGTGGTTTCCAGAAAGGATTGGAGTTTTCTTGAATGGTTACCACCCATAAATGAAGTAATCGGATCATAAACACTTCTCGTAGCAGGATAAGATGCATTGTAAGGTTTTCTTGAATATTTACCATCCATAAATGATGTAATCAGACATGAAGCACCTAGAATGGTATTCTATGCTTCTTCGTGGTGGTTTCATGAAAGATTAAGAGTTTTCTTGGAATGTTGCCACTCATAAATGAAGAACCATATTAGGAACACTTCTCGTAGTCGGATAGGATGCTTTGATGTGTTTTCCTGAATGGTTATCACCCATAAATGATGTACTAGGATCAGAATCTTTTCTCGTAGCAGGATAAGATGCTTTGTGGTGTTTTCTTGGATGTTTACCACCCATAAATGAAGTAATAGTCATGAAGAGCTTAGAGTTGTATTCTACATTTCTTCGTGGTGGTTTCCTCAAAGGATTGGAGTTTTCTTGAATGGTTACCACCCATAAATGAAGTAATCGGATTAGAAACACTTCTCGTTGCAGGATAAGATGCTTTGTAGTGTTTTCTTGAATATTAACCACCCATAAATGAAGTAATCAGACATATAGCACCTATAATATTATTCTATGCTTCTTCGTGGTTGTTTCATGAAAGATTTAGAGTTTTCTTGGATTGTTACCACTCATAAATGAATAATCATATGAGGAACACTTCTCGTAGAACGATAAGATGCTTTGTGGTCTTTTCTTGAATGGTTATCTCCCATAAATGAAGCACTCGAATCAGAAACACTTCTCGTAGAAGCATAAAATACTTTGTGGTGTTTTCTTGAATGATTGCCACCCATAAATGAAGTAATCAGACATGAAGCGCTTAGAGTGGCATTCTACGCTTCTTCGTGGTGGTTTCATGAAAGGTTTAGAGTTTTCTTGGAAGGTTACATCTCACAAATGAAGTAATCATATCAGATACACTACTCGTAGTAGGATAAGTTGCTTTGTGGTGTTTTCTTGAATGGTTACCACCCATAAATGTAGTAATAGTCATGAAGCGCTTAAAGTAGTTTTCTACATTTCCTCGTGATGGTTTCCTGAAAGTTTTAGAGTTTTCTTGAAAGGTTACCACCCATAAATGTAGTACTTGGATAAGAATCACTTCTCGTAGTAATATAATATCCTTTGCGATGTTTTCTTGAATGTTTAATATCCATAAATGATGTAAGAAGACATGAAGCACCTAGAATGGTATTCTATGCTTCTTCGTGGTGGTTTCATGAATGATTTAGAGTTTTCTTAGAATGTTACCACTCAAAAATGAAGAATCGTATCAGGAACACTTCTTGTAGAACGATAGGATGCTTTGTTGTATTTTCTTGAATGGTTAGCACCCATAAATGAAGTAGTTGGATCAGAAACACTTCTCGTAGCAGGATTAGATGCTATGCGGTGTTTTCTTGTATGTTTGCCACCCATAAAAGAAGTAATAGTCATGAATCCCTTAGAATGGTATTCTATGCTTCTTCATGGTCGTTTCATGAAAGGTTTAGAGTTTTCTTGGATGGTTGCCACTCATAAATGGAGTAATCATATCATGAACACGTCTCGTAGTAGGATAGGATGCTTTGTTGTGTTTTATTGAATGGTTGTCACCATAAAAGTACTCGGATCAGAAACACTTCTCGTAGGAGGATAAGATGCTCTGCGGTGTTTTCTTGGATGTTTATCACCCATAAATGAAGTTCTTGGATCAGAAACAGTTTTCGTAGCAGGATAAGATGTTCTGTGGTGTTTTCTTGATTGTTTGCCACCCACCCATAAATGAAGTAATAGTCACGAAGTATTGTATGCTTCTTCATGGTGGTTTAATTAAAGGTTTAGAGTTTTCATGGAAGGTTACCACTCACAAATGAAGTAATCGTATCAGAAACACTACTCGTAGTAGGAGAAGTTGCTTTGTGGTGTTTTCTTGAATCACTCATAAATGATGTACTCGTATCAGAAATACTTCTCGTAGCAGGATAAGATGCTCTACGTTGTTTTCTTGGATGTTTGCCACCCATAAATGTAATAGTCATGAAACGCTTAGATTGGTATTCTACATTTCTTCTTGGTGGTTTCTAGAAAGGTTTGGAATTTTCTTGAAAGGTTACCACCCATAAATGAGTACTTCGATCAGAAAAATTTTCTCGTAGTTGGACGAGATGTTTTGCGGTGTTTTTTTGAATGTTTACCACCCATAAATGAAGTAATCAGACAAGAAGCAAATAGAATGGTATTCTATGCTTCTTCGTGGTGGTTTCATTAAAGGTTTAGAGTTTTCTTGGAAGGTTGTCTCTCATAAATGAAGTAATAGTCATGCAGCACTAAAAGTGGTATTCTACATTTCATCGTGGTGGTTTCATAAAAGGTTTAGAGCTTTTTTGGAAGGTTTCCACTCATAAATGAAGTAATCTTATCAGGAACACTTCCCGTAGTAGGATAGGATGTTTTGTGGAAGGTTACCACTCATAAATGAAGTAATCTTATCAGGAACACTTCTCCCATAAATGAAGTACTCAGATCAGAAACACTTCTCGTAGTTGTAGAAGTTGCTTTGTGATATTTTCTTAAATGGTTACCTCCCATAAATGAAGTACCCGGATCAGAAACACTTCTCGTAGCAGGACAAGATGCTTTGCGGTGTTTTTTTGAATGTTTACCACTCATGCATGAAGTAATCAGACATGAAACACTTAGAATGGTATTCTATGCTTTTTCGTGGTGGTTTCATGAATGGTTTAGAATTTTCTTGGAAGATTGCCACTCATAATTAAGTAATCACATCAGGAACACGTCTCGTAATAGGATAGGATGCTTTGTGGTATTTTCTTGAATGATTATCACCCATAAATGAAGTACTCAGATCAGAAACACTTCTTGTAGCAGGATAAGATGCTCTGCGGCGTTTTCTTGGATGTTTTCCACCCATAAACAAAGTAATAGTCATGAAGCGCTTAGATTGGTATTCTACATTTCTTCGTGGTGGTTTCTTCAAAGGTTTGGAGTTTTCTTGAAAGGTTATCACCCATAAATGAAGTAATCAGACAAGAAGCAAATAGAATGGTATTCTATGCTTCTTCGTGATGGTTTCATGAAAGGTTTAGAGTTTTCTTCGAAGGTTGCCACTCATAAATGAAATAATCTTATCAGGAACACTTCTCGTAGTTGGATATGATGCTTTGATGTGTTTTCTTTAATGGTTATCACCCATAAATGATGTACTCGGATCAGAAACACTTCTCGTAGCATGATAAGATGCTTTGCGATGTTTTATTGGATGTTTACCACCCATAAATGAAGTAATATTCATGAAGCACTTAGAGTGGTATTCTACATTTCTTCGTGGTTGTTTCAAGAAAGGTTTAGAGTTTTCTTGAAAGGTTACCACTCATAAATGAAGTAATCTTATCAGGAACACTTCTCGTAGTAGAATAGGATGCTTTGTGGTGTTTTCTTGAATGGTTATCTCCCATAAATGAAGTACTCGGATCAGAATCACTTCTCATAGCAGGATAAAATATTTTGTGGTGTTTTCTTTAATGTTTTCCACCAATAAATGAAGTAATATTCAGGAAGCGCTTAAAGTGGTATTCTACATTTCTTCGTGGTGGTTTCGTGAAAGGATTGGAGTTTTCTTGAAAGGTTACCACCCATAAATAAAGTACTCAGATCAGACACACTTGTCGTAGCAGGATAAGATGTTTTGCGATGTTTTCTCGAATGTTTACCACCCATAAAATAAGTAATAGTCATGAAGTGTTTATAGTGGTTTTCTACATTTCTTCGTGGTGGTTTCTTGAATGATTTGGAGTTTTCTTGAAAGATTACCACCCATAAATGAAGTACTCGGATCAGAAACACTTCTTGTAGCAGGATAAGATGCTTTGCGATTTTTTCTTGAATGTTACCACCCATAAATGAAGTAATCAGACATGAAACACTTAGAATGGTATTATATGCTTCTTCGTGATGGTTTCATTAAAGGTTTAGAGTTTTCTTGGAAGGTTGCCACTCATAAATGAAGTAATCATATCAGGAACACGTCCCGTAGTAGGATATGATGCTTTGTGGTGTTTTCTTGAATGGTTATCACCCATAAATGAAGTACTCGGATTAGAAACACTTCTCGTAGCAGGATAAGATGCTCTGCGGTATTTTCTTGGATGTTTGCCACCAATAAATGAAGTAATTGTCATGAATCGCTTAGAATGGTATTATATGCTTCTTCATGGTGGTTTCATGAAAGGTTAAGAGTTTTCTTAGAAGGTTATCACTCATAAATGAAGTAATCATATAAGGAACACTTCTGTTAGTAGGATAGGATGCTTTGTGGTGTTTTCTTGAATGTTTATCTCCCATAAATAAAATACTCTGATCAGAAACACTTCTCGTAGAAGGATAAAATTCTTTGTGGTGTTTCGTTGAATGTTTACCACCAATAAATGAAGTAATCGTCATGAAGCGCTTAGAGTGGTATTCTACATTTCTTCGTGATGGTTTCCTGAAAGGTTTGGAGTTTTCTTGAATGGTTATCACTCATAAATGAAGTACTAGATAAAAAAACACTTTTCGTTGTAGGGTAAGATTATTTGCGGTGTTTTTTTTTAATGTATACTTCAATAAATGAAGTAATAGTCATGAAGCGCTTGGAGTGGTATTCTACATTTCTTCGTGGTGGTTTCCTTAAAGGTTTGGAGTTTTCTTGAAAGGTTACCACCCATAAATGAAGTACTCGCATCAGACACACTTGTCGTAGCAGGATAAGATGTTTTGCGGTGTTTTCTCGAATGTTTACCATCCATAAAAGAAGTAATAGTCATGAAGTGTTTATAGTGATTTTCTACATTTCTTCGTGGTGGTTGCTTGAATGGTTTGGAGTTTTCTTGAAAGGTTACCACCCATAAATGAAGTACTCGTATCAGAAACACTTCTCGTAGCAAGATAAGATGCTTTGCGGTGTTATAGTGATGCTGATTGGAATGGTGATGTTGATCAGCGAAAATCTACATCAGGTTATGCTTTCCTATTATGTAATGGAGTTGTTACATGGAGTAGAAAAAAAAACAATTATGCATTGTCTTATCCATCAAGGAAATAGAGTATATTGCATGTTCAACAGCTGCTTAAGAAGGAGTTTGGTCGAAAAGTTTCCTTGGACACATAGGTATCAAAATGGTTATGGAAATTCAATCGCTATTTATTTTGATAGTATGGTCACAATAGCATGCTCTAAAGATCATAAGTATCACGAAAAGTCCAAAATATTGAAATGCGATATTATTTTGTAAGAGACATGGTAGCAAAGAAGGAAGTGATTTTACAGTATATTCCTACGACTAAATTGTTGGTTGATCTGCTTACTAAATCTATTTCAAGATATTTGTTTCAAGCACATGTTAAGATGTTAGGAGTTCGTAGGATATAGATCATTTCTGAAATATATTATGTGTGTATGTATCAAAACATGTATAATTATGAATAAAGTTTGCTTATTTGAATAGTGCAAATTTATTATTTATTTTGTTAGCATAATGGTAGCATGTCGATAGGCTGAGATTGACTCTCTCACGTGAGCAATCATTTGATATCTGCGATATGCAGAAATAAGACCATATTGTGTCTGGCATGATACAATGTTGCCTCAAATTGTTATTGAGATGAGACAGCAAGTAAGCAATCATCATAAATTGATCTTTGTAATGTATGAAGCCTATTTTAAAGTCGAGATGAAGATTGATGATATTTTCAGCATCCATTATATTAATTATAGTCTAGACCATAGATATACATAATGTAATTGATCTAGACTCGAATATTATTTTGATAAATATGACATGTGACTGCTAGGCAGTTTATACAACGTTGCATGTATCTCATATTCCATGTGCTTAAGCGACAATATGGAAAATGAGTTAAGTTTTAATATAAAGATCTATGCCTTCTCATTATGTGAGACCCACAATTACATACCATTATCACTAATTGACTAAATTATTAAAACAAATATTAATGATGCTACTTTAGTGTGTTTGCTATGATCATGTCAGATTTGGTCTGCCGGAGCATTGCTGGAAAGGTTGTTAATTTTTTTTGTAATGATTTGAGTGCATTAAGAAGATATTTTTTAATTACATTACAAGTTTACATGTATTCATGAATTTATTCTATGCGCACAATCAATCATATCATTTGGGATATAGATTGAATTATTTGTAAATAGAAAGAGAATATATATTATCCTAAAGAGATCATGAAATATCTTATTGAATGTAATTAATATAATCTGGGGTATGAGATATATTATTTTTATTCTTATTTTTTAAGAACTAACTCTACGCTGGTCCTCGCGAGTTTCTAGTTTAGAATGCTCAAATTTCAGCTATATCGTCGGTCGCACAATTCATTTACGAGTATGAAGACTCACAACGGTGTTATAAGTCTCCAAGAGGGTGATATATAGGTTAAAAAAATTTGGTTGCCACCGAGCTGTAGAGGGGCGCACCGGCCGACGTGGGCCGGCACCAACCGGTGGGAGGGTTGGCAAGGCACGAGAAGAGTCGACACCAGTCTTTGGGGAGGTTGGGAAGGCTTGGAAAGATTCGACACCGGTCGGTATGGCTTGGAACCAACCTGCAGGGGCTGGCACTGCCCGGTTAGGCTTGGTACCGGTCAATGAAGCTCAGTTTGTTCCCGTAACGGCCTGTAAAGCCCAGATTAGCCTCGTAATGGTCTATTAAGCCTAGATTAGTCCCAGAACAACCTGTAAAGCCTGGTTAGGTCCTTGTAAAGCCTGGTTTGGTCTCGTAACGACTTGTAAAGCATGGTTTGGTCTCGTAACAACCTGTAAAGCCCAATTTGGCACGTATCTTAACTCAACTCATTGAGTGTATATTGTATAACTGATGAAATAATAGACATATGCAGTATGTAAATGTGCATGTGTATTCTGCACAGGTGCAAATGTACATATGTGTTTTGTAAAGGCACTAATTGTGCAAATTGTTATGTACAAATGCTAATTATACATATGTATTCTGTAAAGGCACCAAGGTTACATATGCTAATGAAATGTTGCCATTATCATCGGATAAAATATATACACTATTTAGAGGCTAATATATGCCTCTGATCAGAATAAAGAGAGTTAAGTGTGTGGGAGAAAATACTAAGTACAGATCACTAGAGTGTGATTACCCTGATAACACAAGTTGTGGTGTTTACTATTTGAAATGTGAATAGTATTAATTTTTCTCAGTTCATCCTATCAAGGATTATGATTGAGTTATACTGATGATACGAAAAGGTGCTAGACTCATTCAAGGTAACATGTAAGAAGAAAACAAGTTGGTTTTGTTTAAGGCTTCCGCTATTGTAACATCTTATACTTGTATTTGATTTGTTGCCTGACTCATAATTCTTACATATATATATATACATAGTTGTGCTATTATGCTTCATGAAATATGGCTTCAAGTATAGACAAAATTTTTACATGATTTCTGAATCATTCAATAAAATCAATTTTTCGCCTCCAAAAAATAGTGAATAAATAAAAAAATGTAAAATTTGGTCACTGTGAGATATTAATATGAAGATCACATTGGATGATTCGGATCGACAATTTGTATTTTAAAGTCTTAAATCTGAATGTGGCCAAAATACATCATAGCTTCATGAAGCATAATAGCATAGCTCTACCAAAACACATCATCGACTATGGAAAATACCGATAATTAGCGAAAGATTGTGATCTATGCTAACTATCTCCCCAATCTACTAATTGTGTTAAGTTAAATAAAGATCCCTATAATTCTCTCAGATATTATTCCTGCGAAACAAAGAACATGTGTAGGGCTATCAAGGATTTTTGTTTTTAACGTTTTGTGTTTCATTTCGTCGTGACGCAACGTTAAATGCAAGAAAATTTGGTTGCGTTTATTACATGCAACATAAGACGAAAGGGATTTTGGTTGTGTTTAGTTAAACGCAATATAAACGCAAATGATCACTTTTATTACGTTTAATTGCATCTTTCGTTTAGAATTGTACGGGTCTGGAATAATCTGGATTACAGAGTAGAAATATGCGAAACTATAGAGACTTAAAAGCTCTTAATCTGAATTTCAGAAGAAAATGATGGGATATGAATACAAATTGTTTTCTCTATTCGTGTGCAATTTGGAGATGCCTAAGAATGACTTTTGTTTTTACATGTACATGGGTAAATTAATTCTCTCTCCTTGATTGAATACACCATCAAATTATTATTTTATGATCAAATCCATTCATAGCCATTTGTTCTTGTAGAAATGGTTCAATTTTTATAATTTTGGTATTTGAGGGATATGAAGTGGGTAGAACATCAATTTTATGATGAGGTTTGTACTGAATCTCATCATATAACAAATTTCTCTTAGTCTATTTTAAGAATGCATGCAATTTTTTCCATAAATCGTTCTTATATTTAGAAATTTGTAAATTTAATGGGATGCAAACTTCATCAACTTTTCGTTCAAGTTGTACACTTAGAAGACATTCAAAAAAATAAATGTTTTTAACATTTTGATCGTTTATATAAATATAACGTTCAACACAAGAAAAAAATATTATGTTTATTAAACGCAACGTCTAACAAAAGAAATAATTATACGCTCTTAAAATATAACAATTAACACCAATATGATTGCACTCTCAATTTGTTTACTGGTCGCTTTCATTATTCAGCTTAATTTAGAATTTTTTTGGTTTAGGATATATTCATTGATGACTTGTTTTGGTTCGAATTTGGCTAGGATTTAGCTGTTTAGGATATATTCATTGATCTTTGAATTTACTTTTTGTCTATTATTTTAGAAATTTCAATTTTTATGTTGTTGTTTTAAATTACTCTTTGAATTTCACTCAGCTTTAGGTTGTTATTTTATATTATTCGAATTTCATTGATCTCTTTCAAATTACTATATGTATTACTATATATATTACTATATATATTTTTATATATATTAATATATATGGTATATATATATTAATATATATATATATTATTATATAGAAAGAAATAGAAATTGATAGTGTCATCATTAGTTTTTTTACAAAACATATGGATATCGAGGTGCTAAGGACAGTTGTGCAAATCCTCCTCAACCATTTTCATATGTACCATATAGTGTATTCCTAATTGGAGTCTCTGACCAAGGACTTGAATTGGTTAACTTCAGCAGAGGCCAATGATCCACCACCAGAGAGCAACAAGAAATGAAAAGGGAGCCAACAAAGAGAAGCAGAAAGAAGAAAATGGAGGATCAAGGTTTGTTTGTCAATTAAAATATAATTTTTGAAATCAATATTTATTATTTATAAGATCTAATTTTAAAATACAATTTCTGAAAACAATAGTAAAAAAATTATTTATTTCAAATTAGAGTCTTTTGGGAGATTGAATGAAGATGAATTCGTGTATGGAGGAAGCCTTGGGAATGGAATGAATGTCCTTGAGGAAGGACTCGTCAAGGATGTCTAGGGTTTGTTTACTCCTGACTTTTGATTATTTTTTGTATAAGGTTTATACGAATTTTTTTGTTTGTTTAAAGTTATGAGTTATGACTTGTTGAATTATTGTGGTAAAAAAATATTTGAACTCGTGATTGTTTTAACTTTAATGCGGTGAAAAATAATTAATTTTAATGTTATGTATGTATGTTTTGATTTATTTCGATTTGTTGTCGATGTGATTTTAATGTTGATGGAGTTTACATATAATATTTTTTATTTTCAGAGTTTTTCATTTTTTTTTTTTTTGCTCTTTTGTGCACCGTCAGTAGTTGTAAACGTTAAAAAATGCACGTTTTGAGTGTTTTAGCAGTTAAACTAAATGCTACATTCAATGCAAGAAAAAAATACGTTTATTAAATGCAACGTAAGAATTTTCGTTATGCTCATCAAACGCAATGATTAACACAAATTGATATTTGTATCATTTATGGGTTTGACACAACCTAATTTCAATTGACGAAATAAAACATACAATCCCGATTTTTATCAATGTCTCTAGCAGGGAAAATCAAGAAAAGATAAGGTACGCATGGAGTCCACAAGCGTGAACTTGTGGCCAGCTAACACCACTCGCTCTTCCCAACCAATCATCACTCTTCTCCGTCTCATATCTTTTTATCTCTTCTATCTCCTCTCATTTCTAAACCCAATTATCACCAAAACCAAAGAGAGCGTAGTTCCCATTTTAGTTCACCATGGCCTCCACCGCTCTCTCCACCACTGTAAATCCTTCCAAGGTACACATTCCATCTACTCAACATGTCCAGCATATACATATTAATTGTTCTTGACATTGTGGCAATTGAATTTGCAGATTTGCACAGGGAAAAATGGTGCCTTGGCTCCGACCCGGGCACTCAAGCCGATCAAAGGACTTGGGTCTAAGCCGAGGTTGAGTGTCACATGCCAGGCGGCAAGTGATGCATATCCAGACAATGTGCCTAACATGCAGAAGAGAAAGACTATGAATCTGCTCCTGCTTGGTGCGCTCTCCCTTCCCACAGCTGCCATGCTCGGTCCTTACGCCTCTTTCTTTGTGCCCCCTAGGTACTGGACCACTATCTTATCAGTTATCGAGTCGTTGAATGTAAAACCTGTGTGTTAGAAACTGTTAGTGAATAATTTCTCAGACATATATACTGTGTGTTAATTAGGCCTGAAATGCTTTAACCCAAGTCTTTATCCGTACCAAGTTATATCCAATTGAATTGTGCTGTTGTGTAGTCCAGTGATGTGTTACTGGTTCCTAGCTCTGTATCAGATATTTCTAATCACTGTTAGTGTTTTGTAAAAGAAATTGTGCCAATCTGCCGGTTCTCCTACGACAACAACAACAAAGCCTTTTGTCCCAAATAAGCTGCCTTGTTCTCATAATTAATAGATATTTCCTTGTGCTGTTTAGCCTTTCATAATTGCAAGGTTATGAATAATTGAATATATTAGTACCATTAGAAGAATTTGCATCTGAGAAATGTCCATGTCAAACAATTCTTTCTTCTCTCCAATTCCTTGAAACTTTAACTTCCTTTACAGCTCAGGAGGTGCTGGTGGCGGACTTGTTGCAAAAGACAAGCTTGGAAAGGATGTTATCATAGCAGATTGGCTCAAAACCCATGGTCCCAATGACAGGACCCTCATTCAAGGCTTGAAAGTATATGCTATTTTTGTTTGATTTATATTATCTGCAAATCTATCTTGTGTTAGTTATCATAATTTTTGTTCTAACTTTAACTATTGTTGCAGGGAGATCCTACATATCTAGTTGTAGAGGCTGACAAAACATTGGCATCCTATGGAATTAATGCAGTGTGTACTCATCTGGGGTGTGTCGTGCCGTGGAATTCGAACGAGAACAAATTCATCTGCCCCTGCCATGGTTCCCAATACAACAACCAAGGCCGTGTCGTCAGAGGCCCTGCTCCTCTGGTATGCTTTTGTCAATATTTGTTGATCATTATATGGTTCAGTTTAGTATGTGAAATCCCCATTGACCAAACAGCATTTATCACCTTTTGATGATTACTGTTGTGTGACCGTTGGTAGTTAGTACTGAGTACAATTCTCGCATATGTACTCCTGATTTCTGTTAAAGAACAAAATTTATTGTAGAGTAATAAGTGGTGAAAATGGAGCGGATAATATCCGTTCATATCCGCTCCGAATCCACGTGGTAAGTGGATACAGATAAATTTTGTAAATGAATTTGTGGATTCAGATGTGAATAATTTCTTAACCTCACAAAAATATCCAAATAGGAATATGGATAAATTATATGTCCTTAAATAATGGAATGCATATCGGCTTTATCCGAAATTTTTATACCCGCTCCAAAACTCTAGTAATATTTTCTTTAACCTTAATCCCCATGCATTCGTGAACTTAGGAGCCGTTTTGACTGCTGTCTTAAGTTTACATTGTTCAAACATTAATTTTTAGTGCTGACAAAAGGCTACTTGATTGCAATCCACATCCGTATTCGTATTTGCTTGATGTATTGTGGATATAGATACGATTTCAGCACTCTTTGTTCCGTTAATCGTATCTGATCCGTTTTCACCCCTAAGAGTAATACATAGTTTCAACTTTCAATAGCACTGGAATGTCATTCATGAGATACAAATGAAGTTTGTCATGACTGGTATATGAATTTCAAATCATTCCTTGTTTTAATTGACGTGTTGTTTTAGTCTTTTAGAGTACAACAATTTCATATTCCCATGCTTCCTATTTTTTTTATATTTTGGCGGTTTTTTACTTTTTTCAGAGTAACTGAAATTATTATAATTGTCCCCCTCTCTTATAAGCATATGAATTAGTTTGCTTTCTTTCTCAAATTTTAATCATCTTTTTAACACAATTGATATCTTAAATAGTAACCTTCTATTGTATTTCACTTTTCCAAACAGTCATTGGCTTTGGTTCATGCTGACGAGGATGATGGCAAAGTGGTACTTGTGCCTTGGGTAGAGACTGATTTCAGAACTGGTGAAAATCCCTGGTGGGCTTAATGTTACTGGTGTGTGACGATCTGGGATATAATACAATTATGTAAACAATTATATTGCACAATACTTTTGTATCAAAATAGATATTGTTTTAATGTTCTGCATATATTTCTCTCAATGTCAATTTTGAATTTTACATCAGTGTGAGTGCAGCTTTTTTTTTTTTCTGGATCCGTTCAAACTAAGAAATGTTTGTTGTCAAATTCAACACTCCTAAAGATTTGATCACCAATGCATAATACCAAAAAGTGATGTCTCAACTTCACGTTATATTGTATTGGTTTGCAAAGTTACTGAAAAGCAATCACAGCATAATTCAAATGAACGCACCATATATATTACAACAACGACGACAACAAAATTTTAGTCTCAAACAAACTGAAGTAGCCTAACAATGCAATCAAAATAATGAAAAATCAATATAAATAATAATAATAATAATAATAATAATAATAAATAAATAAATCATAAGTTTAAACTAAAATATTACGTCTCTAATTCTGGGCTAAAGTACAACTATATCATTATTTTTTAATTTTAGTCTGCGTCATGATTATGATGCGTAAATCGCTAACTTTCATGCACTCATATATGATGTCAACTCTTTGAAGACATTTCATGTCTTTAAGTCTCATATTACTGCTTCATCTCATGTCAATCTCGACCGACCCATATTTCTTCTCATGTTTTCAATGTGCTTAAAACTCCACTACATATCGGTGCACTAGAAGGGCACTGCTGGACATGCTCATACCATCTCAAACGATGTTGAATAAGTTTATCTTCAATCAGTGCAATCCCGACCTTGTCACGTATATCGGCAATTCTAATGTGATATCTTATTGTGTGCCCACATATCCATGATAACATATGCATCTCTGTCAAGCTCATCTTTTGTATGTGTTATCTTTTAGTAGTCCAATAATCTGCTTCATACAACATTGCAAGTCTGATCGTTGTCTTATATAACTTACCTTTCAACTTTTATGGGATTTTTTTGTCGCATAGGATGTCATATGCTTGTCGCCATTTTATCCAACTCGCTCTTAATATATGACTAATATCTTCATCAATCTCATCATCACTATGTAGCTTCATCTCAAATATCGAAAGGTGTTTCTTCTAGGCACTACTTGCTCATCTAAACTTGACATCTCCATCATCTGATCGATGTTGTTGTTTCTTCTAGGCACTACTACTCCATTCATTCATCATTTTGTTTGACCGAAAGATATTGTTGAACAACTTAGTTAGTCATACTATTTTTATTTCTCTAAGGCATCTCCACACCTTGATTGGAACGTTATCATGCTCTAGAGTCTTGCCTACTTTCATTCTTTTTAAAGCTTCCTTCACCACCAACTCTTGAATTTTTCAAACGAACCGTTTGTTGGTGTCATCAAAAGAGTTATCTATCTCAAGCATCATGCTTTCATTCTCTCCATTGAACAACTTGTCGAAGTATTCTCTTCATATGTTCTTGATCTCAGTCTTTCACCAAAAGTTTATTTGTGTCGTCCTTGATTCATTTGACTTGGTTGAAGTCTCTCGTCTTCCTCTAGTAGAGTTTGGCAATCTTACATGCATCATTTTCGTCTTTCTTTGTACCTAGATTATGATATATATCCTCATAAGCTCAATCCATTGCTTCACTCACAGCTTTCTTTACATTTATTTTGGTTGTTTTTACTTTTGTACGTTGTCTTCACTCTTCTCATGATGCAAATACTTGTAATAGTCATTCCTCTCCTTAATAGGTTTTTGCACGTTCTCGTTCCACCATCAAGTGTCTTTAGATTTGCGTTTATTTTCCTTAATCACTCTGAATATCCATGTAGCTATCTTTCGAATGCAAGTTATCATCTTCTTGTACATGTTATTAACGTCATAATTATTTCAATTTCATCTTTGATCATCATGTCCTTGAAGACATGTTGGACATCTCTTTCAAGTTTTCACCATCTCATCTTTGATATTATAGTTTTTTTGTCATGTTGAACGCGTATTTGAAAGCAAACATCTGAGATCACAAGCTCGTGTTGTTGGATGACTCACAATTCGAGTATAATCGTACAATCTACGCAAGCTCGTTTGCTCTCTCTTTTAGTAAGAACAAAATCGATATGACTTAAATGTTGACCATTACTAAACGTAACTAAATATGATTCTCTTTATAAAGAAAAAATTAACTATCATGAAGTCATATGCCACAGCAGACAAACTTCAAATATTTACTCGATTTCTATTACCATATTCAAATCTCTTGTGCACCATATATATTACAGAAAATAAAAATAGTAAAGAGCAGAGAAACCAATTCATCTCAACATTTGGTATTTTATATCATCCAAGAATAGAAATTTTCCAACATGCCATGACACCTAGAGAATAGATGACATTATGAGAAGAATAGAGTTCTTCGAATATACAAGCTTTCCAGTTAGAAAGAAATGAATCAAGAAGAATTCACATACGGACATACCTATTTATTACAGACACCAATCAAAGACCATGAATAAAAAATATTTCTATTACTTACCCAAATTGACACAACCTAAATCTTACCAAAATCTTAAATGCGATAATAACAGCTCACCATTGGCTATTTGTCTTTTTATTTTTATTTTTGGACTTTGAACCATGACTTAAAATCCAAAATAGAATTGCACTAATTTGGAACTACACACACCAGAACCAACTAGATGCCCAAACAATCCTCCAAAATCCTTACACTGATTTTAGCAATTAAGCTGTAATAAACCCAAGTAACCCACATGTACAAAGAATGTTGTCTTCCAACTAAGAAGAGATACCTCTGACATCTGGGCCAGGTCCAGCTGGTTTCTTACCTGCATCTGCTTGAGGAGGTGGGTATACTGCAGCTGGAGGATAAAAATCATATGTGCCAGCTGTTGCTTGCTCATACACAAAACTACCAGCACCCATCCCAACAAATTGCTCATTCTCCTTGGTGTAATAAACTGGCCTAGAAAAGGGCATTGACATTTGCACATACCCACGAACTGGCATGCTCCCTTGTCCATCCATCGATGGCTGCATGTATGGAACAGGTGTCGGCACGTAATACACTGGCATTGGCTGAGGCACATAGTAGACTGGAGGTGCCGCTGCCGGTGCTGGCTGAACCGTTGCTTCTTGTGGTTGTGCCGGGACAGCTGGTTCAGCGATCTCAACAGTTTCTGTTGGGTCTGAGTCAGGATTCACTGGAGACCTGTCATGCAATGATGGACTGTCTATTTCGTCAGAATGTCTGGCTTTAAATGAAATTAAGGATCTTGCATAATTGTACATTGTTCAAAAAGCCCTGATATATAAATTAAAATTAATGATGCCATGATGCTCAAGGGTGGTATGGGTATGGGAAGGAAGTCATCCGTGCTTCCTCTTTTCAAGCTTTAGCAAAGTTTTATAATAAAATCTAAAACTACGGACATTACCAAAATAAGATGTACAGCTGTCCATATTTTTTATCATTATCTATCTTTTGTAGCATTACCTTTAACAAAACTAACGTTTAAAATCCACATATTTAATTTGGAAGAACAAATGGATACTCTGCACAAGTTTACTAATATTAAATTCCAAGGTAATGCAATGACATGCCAGAGGGATATTTATACATTGCTCAGTATGGAATATAGCAGGTCCATTTGATAGGATTTTCATTTTGCAATTTTTTTAATTCCAATGCAGCAAAACAGAGATATAAATCAAAGTAATTAAGTAATGGTTATTCTACCAGCTTGTTACTGGACTTGAGTAGCAGTACAGAAAATAACTCTTCATCTCTGTATCCTCTCTTTAAGATGACCCGATAGTTTCCGCTACATGATAACAGATTAATAGCAAACTGAATACGAATATGCACTGTCCCTGTTTGTGATTCAACTCAGAGGCCCTCGTCAGTTTATTTTGAACCAATAAATAACTGTTTACATGTAAACTAAATGTTACTACTTGGTCTTATCTTTCTAGAGTTGAATAAATTAGACCTTAATAATTGGTCATATGCTTCTTGGACTGCATCAATTTCTTCTAGACCTATAATTTGACCAAATTTTGAATAAAATAAAGATCAAGGTAATACCTCTCGGAGCCGGTGTCAATTCCAGTGAGATAATCCGGCTGATCTGACATCATAGACAATGAGGCCTCTGACCGGCGTCGCTCCAGAACTGCTCCAACAGCAGTCGGCGATGCTGAATTGAGCGCATCAAGAAACCACTGGTTCGACTCCCCAGTGGATAGCACAGATCCAAAGGATCCACTCTGTGAAGAAGGAAAGAGAAATAACCTCAATCTCGGCGACTTGGTTGTGGGGTTCAACCGATCCAACTCATCAAGCATGTTAATCAGATCCTCATCGGTGCAAAGAGAGATCAGCGAGTCAAGATCTTCATGAGGGAGTTGATACTTGATGGTCGGAGGTGATTTGGGGGTGAATTGGGATGCGGAAAGGGAAGAGAGAAGAGAAACAAGAGTAGAGAAGGAGGCGTTCCGAGGGAAGGAGACTATGCGTGTCTCGCCACCGACATAGCGGAGAAGATTATCGCCTGGACGGGGTAGGATGCGACCGCCATAGCTGCACATGAGGCGAACATAAGGGATCTGAGCGTTCGTCGGAGCAGCGGTTATAGCGTGTGGAGTGGAGTGGTTTGAATGATTCGCTGTAGTTGTAGCGATCGGATTCGTCGGAGCCGAGATGGAGGTGGTTGTGGTAGCACCAGCGGTGGAAGAGGAAGAGGTGGAGATGGCAGGAGCGGAGGTGTCGTGGTGGTGAGGATGGGAGGAGGGATGGGGATACGGATGGGGGTGAGGAGGGGGATGGGTGGAGGAGGTGTTGGGATGGCCGGAGGCCATGGATGTATGTACTTCTCCGGCGACAGAGGGGTGGAAAATGACGAAATTGCCCCACGCGGAGAAGAGCTCAGGCGGAGGAGGAAGATTAACGAATGTAAATTGGGGATAGTGGGGTTTAAAGACGGTTGAGCAGAGCTGGTAATAATGATTGAAAACGACGTGCGCAGCTGTTGAGAAATCCATAATTTAATAATTCTTTTTGTTTTCTGATCTTTGCAGATTGGTATAATAATGTTTGGTATTTTGTTTGAGAGAGGTTTAAGGTGAAGGAAATAACGAAAATGTACAAATAGAGTTACTAATATAGTAATGTAAAAATATAGTCTGATATTGAATAAAATGTATTTAGATTATTAAGTTTAAATAGGATTCTGGTTATTTCTGTGTTATACCAAAATTACCTGTGCACCATTTTGATCTTTGATTTATGCAGTCTTGTCTATTTATTTTCTTTTGTAAATAGATAAAACCGAAGGGGGTACAATCCAAAAACTAAATTGAAACCATAAAGCCCATGAAGAAATTATTTACATACGTTTATGGATTTACTAAAAAAATACCAAGTTTAAACACAAGTATGATGATTCTATCATTGGACAACATAATTATTCATAAAGAAGAATATGAAATCACTAGGCTTAATTGGATATTAAAAGAAAGCAATTTTGTAAAACACTGGATTGGAATATGCACTATAATTCTATAAAAAATGTTTATATATTGCTTTTCTAATTTTATGTAAAGAAATTTAGTTGTGTTTTTTATTGTAGGTCATCTTTATATTAAATTTCGGGTTCGACATTGTAGTGTTCACTTGAGTATAAGGTCATGTTCGGATCTCTTCCACTCGTCACTGTGCGAGTGGGGAGACTCCAAACACGCCCTAAATGTTCAAGCTTAGCAGTTATAACAGTATCACTAATCATTTGTATTGAAAATTGCATCCAAAATTTAGTTATGTTTTAGTGAAAAGTTCTAGAAACTTCCGAGAAAATTTATTGCCGCTATGTTCAGCTGTTTCTGAATTTAGTCAATTTTCAACTCTGTTTATTCTCTTCTAGCATTATAACGCTATGATATAAGTATCACACGTAGAAACATGTAATCATAAAATATTGTAGAATGTGTTACGACAATAAAATAATTGCATTAGCAAAGATCAATTAGATAAATAATACTTGGATGTCTAACTTATTTTGATGAACAATAAGTTCATAGTAAATGACAATAATGAATTGATTGGATTATTGAATTTATAATTAATATTGTCCATAATAAAGATTAAACATCCACAACTACAAAGCATTTTGTGTGTCCTCAACTACAAGTGTAACGCTATTCCTCACACCAATTAAACATCCACAGAAATTTTGAATTTCCTGAACTAGCATTGGAGTTCCGGCGAGAGTTGACATTTGTAGAAATTTATTTATGAACCATTAATAATCTAGCATTAACCTTTTTAAACAAAAAATAAAAAATTTATAAATAAAAAAATGAAAAAAAAATTCTTCTTCCAGAATCCATACCATCATATTTTGTACCAACGGACATGAACGGTCAATTAGCTACGATAAAGGACTAGTTTGAGATGCTTGTACCCGATATTTTTTAAAATATTATTAATATTATGCAAAATTAAATATTGAGAAAAATAAAAAATAAATTTCGAAATCTACTTGGACCACAGGTGAAAACTGAGGTCCAAGACTTAATTTTTTCTTTTCTAGACAAACAAAAAATAAAATAAAATAGCAAATAGATGGACCGCAGTTCACACCTGCAGTCCACGAAACCAAAAAGTTTGAACCGCAACCAGTACTTGCGGTTCAAGTATTGGAGAGAAGAAAGAGACCGAGTGGGGGAGAGAAAGGGAGAGAGAGTCGAGCCAGCGGGTTTTTATTTTTTTGTTTCAAGTGGACCTCAAGTTACAGCTGTGGTCCACTTTTTTATTTCCAGTGAACCGCAAGTGGCGTCTGTGATCCACCTTTTTGTTTCAAGTGGACCGCAAGTGACAGTTGCAATTCACTATTTTTATATCTTTCTTTTTCAAAACTGAATTTTTACCTATTGATCGCAACTTCGGTGCTTCTACTCGCACAAAATATACCCACAATTATAAATAGAACTTTGAAGGGGAGTTTTATGCACTCTGGTTTCTAGGGGTGATATTGCTTTTTATTTTTTTAATTTAGAGAAAATATTTGATTCCTCCATCATTCGTCCTCCTCTTTTGTTCCTCGCTCTCTTTTATTTTTTTTTGTCTTATTCTTATTCTATGTCTTTCTTTTTTGTCATATTCTTATTTTTCATATTCTTTGTTTGAATATTTTTCTGGTGTTAAGACTAGCATCTGAGGTGTTCGTACCAACTCTCGAGTTGTTCACGTTAATAGTGCAATTATTCATACTAACTTTAGAGATTTTCATAATAACTTCTCTAGTATTCATACCAACTTCACTGGTATTCATACTAAATCGTACATGTTTATATTAACTTCTGAGATGTTCATACCAACTTCACTAGTGTCCATACTAACTTTTCGCGATGTCGAGACATATTATCTGGTTTTCATCATTTTTCTGGTGTTCATATTAACAATCCAAGATGCTTATACTAGTTTTCGTGGTATTCATTTTAATTTTTTTGTTATTCAGACTATCTGATTTTCATGCTAACTGTGTATGTTTCCATACTAACTTTTTAAGGTGTTCATACTGAATTCGCATGCTAGTATGAACACATTTTCAACTAATATGAACACCTTATTTATTTAGTATGCGCCCAATTATGTGATGAACATTATTAATTACAGTTAAGCGCACAATATATTTGAAACAGCTAATATGAACACATGTTTCAACTAATACGAACACATGTTTCAACTAATATGAACATCTTATTTATTTAGTATGCACTTCATTTTATTTAGTTTGCACACATGTTTCATTTAGTATGCACACCATTTTGTGCAAAATTGACTTGAAACCAGAAATATGAACATCTTTTACAACTAATCTAAACACATTTTTATTTAATCTGCATACCTATTTTATTTAGCATGCACATCATTCTTTGCAAACATTCTTGAAACAGCTAGTATTAACACATTTTACAACTAATATGAACATTTGTTTTATTCATTATGCACATTTGTTTTATTTAGTCTACACATCATTTTGTGCAAATCAGACTTGAAAGAACTAGTATGAACATCTTTTACAACTAATCTGGATACTTGTTTATTTTGTTTGCACACTTGTTTTATTTAGTATGAACATATTTTTTATTTAGTCTACACACCATTTTGTAATGAACATTCAGGATAGTGTGTAGGACGAAAACGTTCAGAAGAGTGAGTGCGGTCCAACTTTAAATTTTTATTCGAGTTTGACTCTTTGACTTTCCTTTTTAGAAAGTTAGTTAAGGAGCAGAAGTGGAAGACAGAGACTTGGGGATTGTTAGTCGAGTCCTTTATTTTATTATTGTGTCATTTTCGGGTGGGGTTAGACCTGACAAATCGGATAAAGTTAGATTCGGATCACTTTCAGATTCAGTTAAATATCAGACTCAGATTATTTCAGATCAATTAATTTTGAATTATGTGCAATTACGAATTATGATGACTATATCACTCGGATCATGCAAGTACGGATTTTTCGGGTTTCGGCCAATTTGGGTACGAATTGACATAGGTGTCGGATCATTATAACTTGGGTCATAGTTGATTAAAGATAATTAAGATGCGGATTTCGAACTCAATTTGGGCAGGTTGAATTATAGTTGGGTCGGGTCAGAATATTTCCAATTCGAATTATTTTGGTTCAAATTTCTTACATATTTTTACACGCTTTCTATAAAAATATTTTTTATCTGTAGAAATATTGTACTTGTTAATTATGGTATTGGAGAAATATTAATTTTTATTTTTGGAAATATTTTTAGAAATATCATATTTGTCAATAGATGGAAAAATAATATATTCTTTCAAAATCAGCACATACAATAATGTGAAAAGATTACATGAACAAATATGATGTAAATGTATATCTTATGCCAGATATTTGTCCTTCTCAATTAGGGTCATTACAAATTCAGATAATTATTGGTTGGGTATCATTTCAATATAACATTCTTTCAAAATCAACACACATAACAATGTAGGAAAATATAATTATTATTGGACAAAATCTGATGTAATATATATCTTACGTCAGATATAATTCTTATCAAATCAGATCATTTAAAATTCGAATAATTATTAGTCGAATATCAAATAGATTCAGGTTGCCTTGAATTGGTGTTTTGCTCGAATTACATGTCATTTTAATTCAGATAATTCATACTCAAATATTTGATATTTGCAGGTTTATTTAGTTTCATATATTTTTCGAATATGAACTATTACCAATTTAGATACTTTAATTTTGTTCTTTTAACAGATTCGAGTCAATTTCGATTGTCAGATTTATCGGACTAACTTTTTTGGTCGGATAAAACTTTAATAAGTCTAAGATGGGATATGTCGCGGAAAAATGATAAAATGCTATATATCCGGAATAGATTAAACAAATGCCAATGAATCAAAAAATAATAATAAACAAGACCAGGTCAGACTGGGATGGGCATTCGATTCTATTTTCTCACTAAGATAATCTAGGTGCTGCAAAAGGACAAAACCTTTGTATTAATCTTGTTCTTTATTAAGACTATTTTTTTAATGTTACCTTCCCGTGCATGACAAAACGGAGAGATTACACGACATGTAACAAAACGGAAAATTTTCATAGAGGATTAATGATCCAAAAATTTCAACAGATAGGATAAATAACATTTTAAAAATTGCATAGAGGGTCAAGAACGCAACTAATAGTTGCGCTACTAAGAAGATTCTGTTTTTTGTTGAATTCGAGATATTCTGCAGATGTTTTTTCAAATGTGGGATCTACACTTAGGGGCGCAAGAAATAGTTGCTCCTCTAAGTGTTGCTGACAATTTTTTGATAAGATATGATTATTAAATATTAATACACATTGTAATAATTATTATTAGTTAGTACTAATAGATAATTTTTGGATATTTGTTAATATATCATTCATATATGTATATTTATACTATATTTATTATTAAGCAAATTAGTAATAATTTTAATATAAAATAAATTTTTAATATATGTATATTTGTAATATAATACTATAAAATATTACTATATACGTAATACTTTAAATAATAAATTTAATATTACAAATTTAATATTACTTAAAAATTAGTAATACATTTATAGTATTAAAGTACTTATTATTATTAAAGTTAAAAACTTACAACCTATTAATATTAAACATTTCTTAAACTTTTCGAGAAATACAAATGGTGTAGTGGCAGGAGGTTTGGTTAGAAGCGCTTGGTTTGAGTGAGGGCATGGGTTCGAACCCCCTGCCCACCATTTTTGGAAATAAAATAGGGGCGCAAGTAATAGTTGCGCCCCAAATTATTATGTTGAGCTAATATCGAGTAGAATGCCAGATGCATATCTTCGTACCAATTGTTATCAATCGAATGCAACCTCAAATAGAAATCAATCTCCATCAGAGGAAGAAGAGGATTTTGAGGATTTCGAATTTAATGCATATTACTTGCGCACCTAAGTTAATTCAGAAAAAATGGTGAGCAGTGGGTTCGAACCCATGCCTCCACTCAAACCAAGCGCCTCTAACCAAACCCTCTACCACTACACCATTTGTATTTCTCTAAAAGTTTAAGAGATATTTAATATTAATAGGTTGTAAGCTTTTTAACTTTAATAATAATAAGTATTTTAATACTATAAATGTATTTTTAATTTTAAAGTAATATTCAATTTGTAATATTCAATTTGTAATATTCAATTTATTATTTAAAGTATTATAGTAATATTTTATAGTATTATATTACAAATATACATATATTAAAAATTTATTTTATATTGAAATTATTACTAATTTGCTTAATAATAAATATAGTATAAATATACATTTATTAATTGTCACAACCCAGAAATAATGATTAGCTTAGGAGTGTTAATCCCGCCACGTGTACTTAATTTCAGGTACACGAAAGACTTAATTTGACCACTCGAAAATATAAATAAGAATAGTTCATCATACTTAATTTAAGGAAAAGCACACACATTCAAACACAATACATGAACATCCAACAAATATATATATATAAAATCCAGCGTCTGGATACAAAGTTTACAGCGGAAGCTAAACAAAAGCAAAATACATATAGTTCGGGCGGGTCTCCAACATTTTGGCCTACCCGACCCGCCCTAGATCAACGGATTCACATTCCACGGGTCGGGTCGGATTTGTGCCTCGGGTCGGATCGGGCAGGCCAGTAACTTTTTTACTACTAAGATTTGGTCGGGACGGGTCGGATCCACGGTTGGGTCGACCCGCTGGAGTTTTATCAATACTTGCGCCCCTAAGTGTAGGCCCCCATCCGAAAAATCATCTGCAGAATGTCTCGAATTCAGCAAAAAAAAAACAGAATCTTCTTAGAGGCGCAACTATTAGTTACGCTCTTGATTCTTTGTGTAATTTTTAGAGTGTCATTGACCCTATCGGTTGAAATTTTTAGGTTATTGACTCTCTGTGAAAATTTTACAAACAGAACAGATACAGCTGGACACGCAATTTGCCCTGCTGGAACCAAACAGTTATTTTGAGAAGCACCCTCTGACACTAAACAATTGTGCGTGGGCCCACCAGTAGTGGGGTCCGGTCTCTTTACAGCTTGTACTTTTTTTTGAGGGGACAGCTTGTACTTTCTACTACCAAACCTTTTTCATTGAAGACAATTTACAGTTGCAGCTTCACTTTCAACTCTGAATAGTTTTTGCATGAGTAGGATTGTGGAAGTTCTCTTTTTGTAGAGGTTCCAATTCCGTACAACCCTCTTGCTGTCTGTAAAAATTGTATATATTAATTCAAATTCAATCGGTGTCACTAGAGATGGCAGAACTCGACCCGACCCGACAAATCCGCCCGATCCGATATTTTGATAAAATCAAACTATCCGAACCCGACCCGGGATGATCCGTAACCCGAGACGAAGCGACACATGAGCGACCTGAGCCCGACCCGAGACGACCCGTAACCCGAGATGGCACGACACATGAGGACCCAAGCCCGACCCGACCCGACCCGAGACGACTCGTAACCCGAGATGGAGCGACACATGATGACCCGAACCCGACCCGACCCAACCCGACTTGACCTGATACAACTTGTAAATTGATCTAATCCTATCTTGCATACATCATAATATAATTTTACTAACAAATTAATATCAGAGAAAGTCAAAATTTACTTGTACAATTCAATAACGCGATTCGATCTTGTCCGATTGAACTTAAAACTCAAAATAATGTTAGTTTGTAATAATCTAGAAGTCAATAATACGATAAATTATCATAAAGCTTTGTTCATGAATTGAGTGATTAATTAAACTGTTATTTTGTTACCTTGAGTATTATTGAATTTATGAATCATTCCTTTATCTGACTTGAGTCAATAACTGAAATTGTGAAACTTCATAATACATATGATATATACTCTTAAAAGTCTCTAACCAAGGTAATTAGCAGGAACACTAATTTACCGTTACAAGGTTAGAATGTGGATTAAAAGATGGTTAAGTTTTACAAACCATAGACATGAGATGTTGTTTTAATCACATGAATACATGTTAGAGGAACATGGTATTTGACATACCTCGAATGAAACATTAAATGGAATTGTGTACGTGTCATTAATGTTTTCATTCAGTGTTAAGTTCTAAAGTATGAGGTATTCATCTTTCCTACTAAGAGATGTGTATTTGTGATTGTTATCTAACGATGTCGGTAAAACGCAGTCATAACGGTAACTTTTCGGTATACATAGCTTAGTTGAGGTAGTAATGGTTTACTGAAAGTACTATCGTCCCTCGTATCTTGATACGAGTTACAGTATCACTGGGGCCCTTGATAGAGTAAGATTATCTGCATGCGGTATAATTACAAGAGTAATTATATTTGATAAGTCTGCTCAAGATCGAGAAAAGATTAAGTTTGCAAGGATGACACACACCTGCCTTGAAACTAATCTGATACTGTGAGACGAAAGAATTAACACGACTAAAATGTTTAGTGGATCGTGATATTGCATAAGTACAACATCGTCTGTGTAATTGGATGGTCATAGCGCAGATGTCAGATGCCTCCTATGATTATAGAAATTAAAATGGTTTTAATTCTATTTACCAACATAACACGGATCCTATTGGGTCACACCGCATAGGAGCTAAATCAGAGAATCTTAATGATTAATTATAAATAGTTATAATTAATATTATGATGATTATAATTAATTATATATGATATGATTAAATTATATATGTCATATAAGATGACAAGCAAAAACAACGGTTGAATTTATAAACGTATACAATACGTTGTATAAAATCATACCGCAACCAAACAAATACCAAACCCTGAGAAATATATTTGTTGAGAACAATTATATGTTTATGTATATTTATATATTTTTAATTTAGATTTTAATTATAGATTATGGTTTTGAATTTGGAATGAAAGTCATTATCAAATTAAAACCATAATTAAAAATTAATTAAATTCATAATTAAAAATAAATAAATAAATATTAAAAAAAAAAATGTGGTCGGCATGCCAACTTGTGGCATGAAAATATCAAAGTGTTGATATGTATGAAATGTCATCAAACTTATCCATAAGGGGTATTTTTGTCCTTTCACATTTTTAAGGGTAATTTTGGTAATTTGGCACCTCCTCATTTTACTATAAATAGAGGGGTAAGGGGAGAGAGAAAGAAGCACCAAAAATCGATTCGTACTCGGTAACTCGGATTCGTATCGATAAATATATTTTCTCTCTTTCTCGTATACGGTTGTTTACGGGATTCGGAAAATAGTATTTTTGTGTTAGAGCGGTATTCCATATTTTGGATAACTGCGATTCACGAAGATATTTTATTTAGTCCGTATCTCGGTGAATAGTGTTTTTGCGGGATATCGCGGCTTTCGGTATTTCTGGCAGAAGAAGTAAGCCGCTCTCTGGTCGTCCTGGTGGACATCTGGTAGAGGTATCAGACGTCTGATACTCCGAGGAGAAGAGCGTCTGTGATTCGGCCGTCCGAGTCTTCTGCGGTCCAATTCGAATTTGGATCAAGGTATTAATGTTATATTAATCTATTTAATTTGTAAGTAGATTAAAGTTTTAGAATTCAGTTAAGGAGTAGATCTGTTTAGGGATTAAGTAGGGTTTTGATGTTAGGGATAAACGGGAGGTGGACACCCTCTGTGGTTTATCCGACATACCCCGCTTAATCCTCGGCTTAAGTCAGACGTAAAATTTTTGTTTTACGGTCTTTCCGCTGCTTAGGCCAATTGACGGGTTTTGAACTGTTCGTAACCTAACAAATAATACTTGAAAGTTGTCGGTGCAACCCGACCCGAACCCGACCCGATCTCACCCGACCCGACCCAAGACCCGAAAGTTGTCGATGCAGCCCGACCTGAAACCCGACCTGGTCTCGCCCGACCCGACCCATCACCCGAAAAAGATCGACACAACCCGACCCGAAACCCGACCTGACCTCCCATGACCCGAAAGTTGTCGATGCAACCTGACCCGAAACCCGACCCGACCTCACCCGACCCGATTCCAACCCGACTTTTATAAACGGTCAAACTAACTCGACCCGACCCGGCCCGACCCGAACCCGAACCCGCCCGACCGACCCGACTTGCCACCTCTAGGTGTCACTTGACGATATTTTCTTCGGAAATTGTTCGCTTTTAAGATAAGTCAAATTGAAGAAGACTACCTTTCTTTTCGTATTGCAAGTAAGAGTATATTTTTATGTTGTTATAAACGAAGTGGTGTATATTTCTGTGTCAGTGTATTTTTATGTAATCATGATCGATCTGCAAAGTATTCTCACAATCCTTACAAATCAACATATTATTTGACGAATATTGGGTTCAGATACTTTTTTAAGAGCTTTCGAATAATTAATACTAAAAGGAGTTCAGAACGAATATGTTTTATTGTTACTAGAAATTGAATCGCGGCGTACCAACACTTCTTATTTTTTTAAGAAAAAAAGAAATATTTTGTATTAGAAAAATAAACAACATAATTATATTAACTTCAATTTTTTTAATAACATTATTTCACTTAAATTAGAGTTATATAAAATTAAATATCATACATATTTCTTAAATTCTTTTGAAAACATGATTATTTATATTAAATAAGAAAGGCGTGAACATTAATGATATGAAATTAATGTTATTAATGATTTATATTGAAATTAATGGTGTAAAATTAATGAAGTAAAATTAATGGTGTATCTCATTAATGACGTGTCGTGTGTCTAATAATCTGGACACACGTACAACGCAAATTGAATAGCAAAATGACGTGTCGGAGACACGCCGACACTTAGCGAGCTTTATATAGTATTGAGTCCTCCTTTTTCAGATTTTTTTTAAATACATAAACAAAAGAATTTGAATAATGCGACAAATCTTTTTTTTTCAAAATATTCATTGAATAATATATAATCTATTTTATGACAATTTATATGAAGATAAAACAAAATTAAATGAAATTTTCACGTTTTATTCTCATATTTTTGCCAAAGTAATATATTATATTTTTCTTCTTTTTTATATCAATTTCATTATATTATATATTGTTTATCTATATTATTTAATAAAGAATCTAAGCAATTTATGCATTCATTTGATCTTTGGTCATATTTTTCTCTATGGACAAAAATACTTCTCTCAATTGTAAAATCACTTCTCCAAGCAAATATTGTTAATGTAACTAAATGACTTGAACATATAATATTGAATATGTGTCGAATAATTCACTAAAATGTGCTAAACACAAAAATAATATTTGAACAACACGCAACTTAAATGATTTTTTCGTTCATAATATCTTCCGTTACTTGACACAGGTACAATTACTATATTATACAAAAACAAAAGGCGTTAGGCGCTTGTGAAGGATGAAAGGGATGGAGAAGGCGGTGGATCTTATGGCTTCCCTGTTACCACAGTTGTCACCGACTCGTTTTTCAGCAGAGTTTTCAGCAGAGTTGCCTGACATATGTTCAGTTGTCCGAACTGTAATTACATTATACATGAATCATTTCCCTCAATCATTAAAAAATCATGAATCGCATTTTTTAATTCGTAAATTTTCCTGCGAAATACTGCAATTGTCACTATGAGTGAGATTAAGGACCAGTCAATAATTCAATTATTGAGTCTTGGTGACAGGAATCAGAAATATTTGGAGAAAGATGCCTCACTAAATTTTTAGAACATCAATTTTAAATTCATTTTACACAATTTAATGATAAAAATCCAATAATTATTAATTACTGTAATCGTTTATATTACAATAAAATATATAACAAAAATAAATATTAGATTAAGTAACCAAACATCTAATTGATAAATATTTCTTCATGTTTTGAAGTCAAAATAAATTATAAAAAACCTATATAAAAAATTGAAGAAACAATCTTATAAGTTATAATGAATTCAAATATCACAATCATAATGATTTAAAATTTTTAATTAGAAAACATATCATTGCTTATTAATTTGAGATATTTGAAATTTTTGAGTCTTCATATTTTGAAAACACTGCTCATCAATAGCAGAAAATTTCTCTCTCTATGTAACAAATCATGTTGTCATTCATCCATTCATCAACAATTTTATTGCGCAACTTGGTCTTAGTATTTTTCATTACTGAGAATGCTCTTTCAATTGTTGCTATTGCAATTAATATCAAAGCCAACTCAATGAGACGATATATAAATAGATAACACAAATGTCTTTCGGCTTGAACTACAAAATAGCAAAAGTTGTAAGATCGTGACAAATCGTAATACAAGTAATAAAATGCAAATTAATAATCATTGAATATATTGTAATACAAAAGTTAGTAGAACTTTCTTTAACCAATTGAATATATTGTTTAAACTTTCAATCACAATTTCTTTTGTTCTATAATTTTAACTCACAACGTAGTGCAAATTAACATCTAATTTTTTACAATTACAACATTACTTACAACTATTCTGTTAAAAATATGCAAGCAATTAAATTTTCTAAATTATTTCATTCACAAATCACAACAACTCATATGTGCTTATGTCTTCTCATGTTTCTCAATTTTATTGCTGAAAATAAAGTGTTGATACAAATCTAATTCTAAAATAACTAATATATATTTACAACAAAGCAGTAGATTCCAAAAATTAACAATACAATTCAAAATTTCAGACCTATGTGTTAGATTAAACTCTTTTTTGGTTTGACAATTTGCAAACAAATCAGTACTAACCTTGCTCAATTGAGTTTTAATGAGTTGCAGGTTTATACATATACGTTTTGATGATGCAAAGACTCAAACATGCATGTACAAGTCAAGATGATCATATAGATATCAAGGAAAAGAAAATTGGACGAGAACATAGGCTTGACAGAGCCTTGCGTTATGTTAACGCAAGGGGAACCCGTCACAACGGGTTCCCAACCCGTCATAACGGGTTACCTACCCATCACAAGGGTTTACCAATCTAGAAGACAAGGGATTTTGGCGGAATGGAAGAGTCATGCGTTATGGTAACATCCTGGAGAAATGCAGTATGGAGTCAATTAGAAGAAGTCCAACAATATTGTATGAAGATAATGTAGCATGCATTGCTCAAATCAAAGGACGGTATATTAAAAGTGACAGAATCAAGCACATCTCGTCAAAGTTCTTCTCCACACATGATCTACAAAAGAATGATTTGATAGATATTTGTTAAATCATAGGGGTGCCGAATTTTTTTTAATTAACTAAAATAAATTAATAAAATACCAAAATGGCAAAAATATAACAGAATTCACGAATTTAGCCATCCCGGGATCACAGCACCCTACATAACTTCGGGTTCACTGTGCACTCCCTAACTCCGGAATCACAGCTGCCGGAGTTATGTAGGGTGCTGTGATCCCGGAGTTAGGGAGAGCACAGTGAACCCGGAGTTATTGGATATGATTTATACACCAGCCGAGAGAGAGAGATTCATATAGAGAGATTCATATACACTTCAAAGTGAATTGAAGATAGAGAAGTAATTTGAGGTATTATTTTATTTTTACTTAAATTCTTCAAATTTAGTTGATTTAATTTATAATTATTATAATTGTTATAATTGAAAGTTGATTTCAGGTATTATTATAATTGTAAATTAATTTATAAGAATTATAACTGTAGTTGAATTGTTATAATTTATTTACATTCTTCAAAGTGAATTGTTATAATTGTTATAATTCATCAAACTTAGTTGATTTCAGTTATTATTATAATTGTAAATTAATTTATAATTATTATAATTGTAGTTGAATTGTTATAATTTAGCTACATTCTTCAAATTTACTAACATTCTTCAAAGTGAATTGTTATAATTGTTATAAGTCTTCAAATTTAGTTGATTACATGTATTATTATAATTGTAAATTAATTTATAATTATTATAATTGTAGTTGATTTATGTACGTATTTCGTATTTTTTGAACTATTAGTATAATATTAATTTAGTAATTATAATAATTAAAGAGTTAGAGGAATTTTGTAGAAATGTAGATAGAGAAGTGAAGTGAAGATTTTGCAAATTCTAAAAGATTTAGAGTTGCTAAGTCATTTCAGGTATTATTTTATTATAAATTAAATTGTATTAATTTATAAAGTGAAAATTTGAATTATTGTAACTTAATTTATTATAAATTAATTTAGAATTATTTTATTTATTTTAGTATATTATTAATTGGGAAATTTATAGCTTAATTTGAATTATTATAACTTAATTTATTATAAATTAAAATTGTATTATTTTAGTATATTATTAATTGGGAAATTTATACAGTTGGAGTGAAGAAAGATGATTCCAATTTCCGTATATATGGATGGTGAGACTCGAAATGGCCTGTATGGTATGGAATATAGTTGTGATTCAAAATTTACTTTTCCGGGAAATGAAGACACCCGGTATGAAGATGTGAAAAATACAATATACAAATGGTTGGGGATATTTGAGAGTCAATATTCGCTCAATGTTGTCGCTCGATATAACACTGCGATCCCACCTTCTTATCATTTTTGTTTAATTCCCATTCGCGATGACGTAGAGTGGCGAATGATATTGCAAATGGCACAATCAGAAATGAATTGGAGATTTGTTGAATTATATGTTGATCTGGTGCCAAATCGGACAAATGAGAATCCTGATAACTTAGCTCGGACAAGTGAAAATGTTGTTAACACGGATGAAGAGCCTCCGAGAGTTAGTCATGAGACATTACCTTATAGCCCTGGCCATACTCTTCATATCTCTCCCGCAAGACATTCACCAATTATAGATCTTAATGAGCCCATATCTAATATTCCTGAAGAAAATGAAGGCGATGACGATGAGAATATATTACCCGTAGCGGGAGAATGGGAAATAGGAGAAGATTATGGATACACCTCTGACGAAGACGATTTGGATTATAATCCTAACGATCATCCGAATCATCGGATAATTGTACAAGGAAGGTCAGAAAAATATCACCCAGTACAGGAGCTTAGTGATATATCTGGTTTCAATGAAATTTACACTGAAGTACAAAACTCGTCAGACGATCCCTTGGCAGAAAATCGTGTATTTAATTCAAAAGATCAGTTACAATGGACCATTAGTGAGTATCACATCAAAGGGAATATAGAGATTAAAACAGAAAGGAGTAGCGCGACGAGGCTAGTTATGGTTTGCAAAGATCAGAGATGTTTTTGGAGGTTGTACGCTGTATGTCCTAAAGGTAATAATTTTTGGACAATAAGAACCAACCCATACCCGCACACTTGTATCCAATCGATTACACGAGTAGATCATGCACAGCTTACGGCCAAGATAATTGCTGGTGCTATTAAAAAGGAAATGAACGAAGATACAACCATGACAATTAAAAATGCCAGACATTTAGTTAAAGAAAAATTTCCCGATGCTGATCCATCATACGCCAAGTTATGGCGAGGCAGGAAGTTAGCAATTGCGAAAATATTTGGGACTTGGGAGGGATCATATGCGTTGCTTCCTCGTTATTTTAATGCCATCCAATCGACGAATCCATCAATGAAGTATGCTATCCTGACGACTCCTACCAATCAACCTGAAGTACGTTATTTCCATGCTGCAGCTTGGGCATGGGGACCGTGCATTGAGGCAGTAAAGTACATTCGTCCGGTGATAAGTATCGACGCAGGTTTCTTATCAGGTCGTTATGAGGGAAGATTACTGATGGCTTGCGGGTACGATGCAGAGAATCAATTGATATCATTGGCATTTGCATTGGTGGAGAAGGAAGACCTAGAAAATTGGGGTTGGTTCATGAATTGGTTGCGTCGAGAAGTTATCGGACCTGGTAAGATGTGTGTACTATCAGACCGCCACAAGGGAATTAAGGCTGTTTTTGAATATCCCCAATATGGATGGTCTGAGGCAAACGGTGAAGCAGTGCACCGATATTGTATGCAACACGTTGCCGAGAACTTGTACTCAAAATTTGCAGACGATAATTTAAAGAAATTATTTAAGCGTGCTGCATCGAAGAAGAAACCTCGTCGATTTAAAGAGCACATGCAATCTATAAAGGCACAATATCCAGGCGCATATAAGTATTTAAAGACGGTTGGAAAAAGACTAGAGAATGATCCAAAAGAGTCTGTGAATCCATCAAAGTGGGCACAACGGTACGACAACGGATATCGTTGGGGCATAATGACAAGTAACGGATCTGAATCTTTGAATCGAGTGTTAAAAGTTATTCGTATGTTGCCGGTTGTGGCTATCGTGGAAGGTACCTGGTACAAGTGCGTGAGTTGGTTTGATGATCGGAGAATCGCATCTAGTGCAACCGTAAGTGATGGTTTTGTTTGGTCTCGTAGTGTTACAGAGAAACTAATTAAGAGAGGTGACAAGTCACGACCACATCGAGTAGACCCCTATCGATCAGAGCAAGGGGATTTTGAGGTATTAACACAATTGGGCTTACATAGTGGAAACCAGCCCACTCGACACTCCGTAGATGTCCAACCAAATCCAAACCCTATCCAAATGCAACCCGCTCGTCACTCAATAAGTGTTCCACCTAGAGATGTCGATGCTTCAACAAGTGCATCAAATCCTTCAACAAGTCAGCCCAATGAATCAAGGCGAACATCAATTTCTGGAAGAATTCGAAACTTCTTTCGGGCGAAACACTAGCATGGAATTTATTATATGTGGCTCTTCATTATTTACCTATTATATTTGTATAGTTGTATGTTGTACTTATGTCATATGTATGGCTTTACCTATTAACTCGTATAAATTTCAATTTCTTTATGCATTATATTTGTAGTGCAATGTCGACATTTCCGATTTTGGTATTTTATGGAGGTGAAATAATTGAAACTCAATTTGGTGCGGAGTACTCTGGTGGTAAAAAATTGGCACTCCAGGGTAAACAATCTAGTACTTTTGAAGGGATTAAAAGTACCATCCATCGGGTTCTAGCATTTCAGGAGTATTGCGTTGGTGAAATCCTATGTCGCGTGGAGGATGGAGAAGGGAGTAATTTGCATTTCAATTTGATTGGACTCATTGACGAAAGTTCTTGGAAAATTGCATCTCAGATGTCCGTGAATAAACGGGGAGTTGTTCATTTGTTTGTCAGAACCACTGGCCCGCCACCAAGAAATGACGCTCTCGATTTTATTTCGCTTAAAGGTATGTGTCCTTTGTCTCCCACAATTACTCCAATTACATATTGCATTTGATTTACTCGACGATTATTACAAGTTCTGTGTTGCATCATTTGTACAGGTTAAACATATATGAAAACAAGCAAGTTATGTGTTGCATCATTTGTGCTTGACGCTTGACGCTTATGCATTGTGCATTGTGCATGACGCTTGATGCTTTTGCATTGTGCATTGTGCATTGTGCATGACGCTTGACGCTTGACGATTATGCATTGTGCATTGTGCATGACGCTTGACGCTTGACGCTTGACGCTTATGCATTGTGCATTGTGCATGACGCTTGTCGCTTTTGCATTGTGCATTGTGCATGACGCATGACGCTTATGCATTGTGCATTGTGCATTGTGCATTGTGCATTGTGCATTGTGCATTGTGCATGACGCTTGACGCTTTTGCATTGTGCATTGTGCATGACGCTTGACGCTTATGCATTGTGCATTGTGCATTGTGCATTGTGCATTGTGCACTGAGCATTATGCATTGTGCATTGTGCATGACGCTTGACGCTTGACGATTGTGCATTGTGCATGACGCTTGACGCTTATGCATTGTGCATTGTGCATGACGCTTGACGCTTATGCATTGTGCATTGTGCATGACGCTTGACGCTTATGCATTGTGCATTGTGCATGACGCTTGACGCTTGACGATTGTGCATTGTGCATTGTGCATTGTGCATTGTGCATTGTGCATTGTGCATTGTGCATGACGCTTGACGCTTGACGCTTATGCATTGTGCATTGTGCATGACGCTTGACGCTTGACGCTTTTGCATTGTGCATTGTGCATGACGCTTGACGCTTGACGCTTATGCATGGTGCATTGTGCATTGTGCATTGTGCATGACGCTTGACGCTTATGCATTATGCATTGTGCATGACGCTTGACGCTTTTGCATTGTGCATTGTGCATTGTGCATTATGCATGACGCTTGACGCTTATGCATTGTGCATTGTGCATGACGCTTGACGCTTTTGCATTGTGCATTGTGCATGACGCATGACACTTATGCATTGTGCATTGTGCATTGTGCATTGTGCATTGTGCATGACGCTTGATGCTTTTGCATTGTGCATTGTGCATGACGCTTGACGCTTATGCATTGTGCATTGTGCATTGTGCATGACGCTTGACGCTTGACGATTGTGCATTGTGCATGACGCTTGAAGCTTATGCATTGTGCATTGTGCATTGTGCATGACGCTTGACGCTTGACGCTTATGCATTGTGCATTGTGCATGACGCTTGACGCTTTTGCATTGTGCATTGTGCATTGTGCATTGTGCATTGTGCATTGTGCATTGTGCATGACGCTTGACGCTTGACGATTGTGCATTGTGCATTGTGCATGACGCTTGATGCTTGACGCTTATGCATTGTGCATTGTGCATGACGCTTGACGCTTTTGCATTGTGCATTGTGCATTGTGCATTATGCATGACACTTGACGCTTGACGATTGTGCATTGTGCATTGTGCATTGTGCATGACGCTTGACGCTTGACGCAAAATAACAAATGTCCAATTCAACATAACATAACATAACATAACAAATGTCCAAAATAACATAACAACATAACATAACTGAAAAAACGTTCAACATAAGATGGCATAACATCCTTGTTGCGATGATGCATTGTGCATGACGCTTGACGCTTGACGCTTGACGCTTGACGCTTGACGCTTATGCATTGTGCATGACGCTTGACGCTTTTGCATTGTGCATTGTGCATTGTGCATTATGCATGATGCTTGACGCTCGACGATTGTGCATTGTGCATTGTGCATGACGCTTGACGCTTGACGCAAAATAACAAATGTCCAATTCAACATAACATAACATAACATAACATAACAAATGTCCAAAATAACATAACAACATAACATAACTGAAAAAATGTTCAACATAAGATGGCATAACATCCTTGTTGCGATGATGCATTGTGCATGACGCTTGACGCTTGATGCTTGACGCTTATGCATTGTGCATTGTGCATGACGTTTGACGCTTTTGCATTGTGCATTGTGCATTGTGCATTATGCATGACGCTTGACGCTTGACGATTGTGCATTGTGCATTGTGCATGACGCTTGATGCTTGACGCAAAATAACAAATGTCCAATTCAACATAACATAACAAATGTCCAAAATAACATAACAACATAACATAACTGAAAAAACGTTCAACATAAGATGGCATAACATCCTTGTTGCGATGATGCATTGTGCATGACGCTTGTCGCTTGACGCTTATGCATTGTGCATTGTGCATTGTGCATGACGCTTTTGCATTGTGCATTGTGCATTGTGCATTATGCATGACACTTGACGCTTGACGATTGTGCATTGTGCATTGTGCATGACGCTTGACGCTTGACGCAAAATAACAAATGTCCAATTCAACATAACATAACATAACATAACAAATGTCCAAAATAACATAACAACATAACATAACTGAAAAAACGTTCAACATAAGATGGCATAACATCCTTGTTGCGATGATGCATTGTGCATGACGCTTGACGCTTGACGCTTATGCATTGTGCATTGTGCATGACGCTTGACGCTTTTGCATTGTGCATTGTGCATTGTGCATTATGCATGACGCTTGACGCTTGACGATTGTGCATTGTGCATTGTGCATGACGCTTGACACTTGACGCAAAATAACAAATGTCCAATTCAACATAACAAAACATAACATAACAAATGTCCAAAATAACATAACAACATAACATAACTGAAAAAACGTTCAACATAAGATGGCATAACATCCTTGTTGCGATGATGCATTGTGCATGATGCATAACATAACTGAAAGCAACCAACTCCCTGACTAAGGATAATTGGACGGGGTGAACTTGGATATCGGTCTATGCCTCTGACGATCCTTGTTGCGATGTCCCATAGTTGTATTCCAATTCAAGCCATCATCAGCCTCATCGTCGCCGCTCCCGGTCACCTCAGCATCTGGTGTTTGCATGTATTCCTGCAAAAAGCACATTAGAAACTGCTAAATTAGTGCATTTTTTAATGAATAGTTCAATTCAGGCCAAACCTGTGTAGGAGGGATCTCCGGGCCTGTCTGGAACTGACTAATCTGGAAGTCGTAACCTTGTGCACCATCTCCTCCCGGGTACTGACTACTGAATATGTCAAAATCATAACCATGTACATCAGATGCTCCCTGATACGGACTATTTAATCCTGAATAGTATCCCTAGGTAGAATATGCATGTTTAACATTAGCAAAAAATATTACAAATTACTGCATAATCATTAAACATTATAGAGGTACGATTCACATACCTGGGACTGATCTCCGCCCGGATGCTGACTACTAGATGCCGTGGGATCACCGTGCGGTCCTAAATATGTCCCGGCCATGCTGGAAACAATCTCGTCATAATCACCCTCATATGTTGACGCCCATGACGCCTCCTGCTCATGAAAGCCTGGAACCTCAGGCTCGTCCGAGGTGGTGATATCCTCAATTCTTTCGGGCAACCCGGCATCCTTTAGCAGTTTTTCCAGCTTATGCCCTTGACCGACATCATGCAGGCTTCCTCGACATGATAGTAATGTTCTCTTTCCGAAGCGCTTCAACCCCCTTGTCAGGGCCATTGGAATTGCCATGACTGCATCCCTAAAGGCCCTCTTGCCCTGCAAGACAAACTTTCGTAAGTAACAAAACAAGTCACATAATTTGAGTACCTATTTGATTAGTTAAATAACATCACTAACCTGTCGTGTGGCGCACTCAGAATGGGAAACATATGTAAGGCTGTTAGGTGGCTGAGACGGAGGAGGCAGTGGCTGGGTGAGATCATGGGTGGAATCACGCTCTAAATAAATCGACCTCATCCCAAATCTCTCATACCAGGGCATATACTGATGAAACCACCAATCACTGTCGTGTGGCTGCCCATCTGTGGGAACGATACACAACGGTACTCTATCTGCACTCCACTGCCCTACATAATCAGCATGACGCTCCCCCCAGTGAAGACCGTAGTGTCCATCAGTATGATCTACCTCATCTAACTGTCGGTGAACATCCCAAGATAATGGAGGAGGGGGAGGAACTGTCTGAAGTAAATCGTACTGTCTCATGACCCTATCCGGGTAGTGATGTGAGACTATCCAGAAATGAACGAGAGGGACTCTAGCCAACCAAACTCCCTGATCACGTAGTACACATGACGGCGCAAGAGGGAGGAAGGTAGTATAGGGTGTCCACTCAACTTCACCCTCTTTCATCGCATTCAAAACATCTCGGGGATGCTTTGCTCCAACATTGTGAGGGTTGTCTTTCCAGAACTTAAAACCCATCCATGTCCTCCCGTAAGCATGACACGACTCTCGATCGGGTAAACCCCAAGCAGTGAAGGTATGATTTCTATCCTCTTTTGGCCGGCACACACTAAGGTGGGTCCAAGACCACAATTGCAATAACTCGAGTGGACCCCAAATAGAACGAGGCTGCTTCCGAGCAGCAATAGATAATGCGCGATATAAATAAGCCAAAACGGCACCCCCCCAATTGTATAACACAGATGTACTACTCAGATTCTCCAAAAACTGGAGATACATGGCCGGTACACCATCTCCACTGGAGTCTGGAAACATGACAGAACCAAATAAATCTAGAATGTAAGCCCGAGTATGAAAATCTACCTGGTCCTGTGTGGGATTTTCCGGCATATTAGCGAACTCGCGCCGCAACCACTTCAAACTAAGATTGTAATTCGAAACCAGTCGTTGTTGCTGTCCAGATCTCTTTGAAGCGCGACACCTCCACGCCTCATCTCCGGCCTCTCTACCCAGATACTGCTGTACCATATACCTCCAGTTGTTATCACAAATTCCGGTAACAACCGCTCCTGTTATTGGTAGCCCCCATAAACAACTAACATCTTGTAGAGTTACGGTCATTTCACCGACAGGCATGTGAAAAGTGTGTGTCTCGTGCCTCCATCGCTCTACTAGTCCTGTAATCAATCCCTTGTCTCTTCTCTTATGACCCAACTGAGAAATATGATACAACCCCAATCTCTTCAATGCCGGACCACAACTCTCGTGATATGGTACGACATTGTCATGACAAATCAACTTTAAATCATCACCGCTCTGCTTTATTTCAACAATATCCTCAAATAAATACAGATTACCAAAAATAAATATATTACTAAATATATATATTACAAAAAAAATACCACATTTGGTTTAACGGTCGCAATCTTGTGTTGGGCGACAGGCATCTGCAACAAGTCGGAGAGAGGCTGACAATCTGGAGGGAGAGAAGCATCACCCTCGAAGGTGCTAGACTGAGAAGTGTTGGGTCGAGAAACACTACTTCTTCGAGGTCTCGTCATTTCAACAGAACTACATTTAAATATCAAAAACAACATAGTTTACCAATTTTTAACAAGTTACATATTTATCTAAAATAACTAATTGATTATCTATAAATACTAACTACTTTATCCATATATTACAAATTTATACAAAAAATAACACTAATTTCTACAAAAATTTGTAAATTGCTAAGTAAATGAACTAATTTAACAATAATCTAATTTTAATATAACAAATTTATCTAAACTAACTATATTTTCTCAAATTTGATGTATTACTATATTTTTCCAAAATAAAACAACAACTTACATATTTATCTAAACGAACAAATTAATAATTTCTAAAATAATATTTTTTAACAATAATCTACATATATCTAACTTAACAATAATTTAAGCTTTAATATGACAAATTTATCTAACAATAATTTATCTAAAAATAATAACTAACTTAACAATAATTTATCTAAAAATAATAACTAACTTAACAATAATTTAAGCTTTAGTATGAAAAATTTATCTAACAATTATCTAACAAATTCCTACAAAAACCATTTATCTAACAATTTATCTAACAATGATCTAAAATTTAACTAAATTAACAATTATCTAACATATATCTAACAAATTCTCTAACGATTACCTAATTTTTAACTAAGTTAACAATTATCAAACAAATTTGAACAAAAACAACACAAATTTTGTATGACTTTTTTTATTTTCCGAAAATTAAAAAAATTATTGTTACTTGTTACACAGCAAACTCTCTCAAATCCTGGTCTAATGAAACTTCAAACTTCTGAAATACTTTCTCAAAGTTTTTCTCAAAATTTGCCTCAAAACCTTCTCAAAATTTTGCAAAATCTCTCTCAAAATCATCAAAAGAATTCGGCAGAGGGAGAAGAGCGGTTCTGTGCTTAAATCGGCACAACTCCGGAATCACGGGTGCCTGCATAACTCTGGAATCAGGGATTCCGGAGTTATGCAGGCACCCGTGATTCCGGAGTTATGTCGATTGCGCAGCTTTCAGAGTTACAGCAGATTCTCTGATGCCGGGGTTATGCTGCTCTCCATGCTGCCGGAATGGCTAAAATGGTTAATTCCGTTCAAATTTTGCCATTTTGATATTTTATTAATTTAGTTTGGTTAATTAAAAAAATTTCGGTAGGGGTGTAAACATATAGTATAATATTTGATTTTTTCGAACCCGTATCTTAAAATAAAAAAATTCGATTCATATCCATATCAGAAGATATCTATATTCGAATTTTTTTAACGGATAATAGTATATTTTGGCTATCATCAAATGTATCCGATCGTTTAGCTAATATCTAATAGTATCTGATATTCTCTCATTGTATCCGAATTCATAACAAAAATGCATGTTATATATATGTTTTATTGGATTTTGTATGTAGATTACAAATCTATTCAATTTTAGATCCAATTTGTGTTTATCTATCATATTTTTTTTAATATATGATGCATTCGAATAAACATAAAACTGTTGGGATTTCATGTGTAAGTTCAAGAGGACGAAAATTAAATTTTTTTGCCTCTATTTAACTCAATACACAAATGATCTTATTTATATAACAATTGCAAGCAAGATTATACTATGACATTTCATCGAACACCTCTTGTGCATCAACAAAACAGAAAATAAAACATTTATTTCTTGCACAAGAGTGGATAAAAGATTATACCTAAAGAGATTGTCAAATCTCTTCGTAGAGAGAAGTCGATTCCTCTTCTAGGTCTCTTGGAAACCGTCATCTTCCTTCTTCGGCCATGAAAGCACCCTTGTCTCTTGGTTCACCTTGAACCTAAACAACAACCTAAAGCATCCTTAGATAGATGGATGTAGAGGTTAGAGCTTAGATCCAACCACCTAGATCTTCAATCTTCAATGAACAAGTTATTTCATTTGGTGGCTAAACCTTGCAAGAGAAGAGAAAGAAGAACAATGGAGTTTTTTCTTTCTACACACAAGAGAGGAGAAAAAGGGGTTACTATTCACGGTTACTATTCATCCCATTGTGGGAAGAGAGAGAAAAAGTCATTTTTCATCTCAAACATACCTCTTTATATAGCCAAGCCCTAGGGCAACACTTGTGTTAATTATTTACACAAATGGCTATGATTATTCTCTTGTTATTCCCTAATCATATTTTGCAAGGATTTAATTTATGAGTAAATAATATTACTATATTATTCTAATATGAATTAATTTATTATTCTTATAATGCTTTCAAACATTATACAAAATAATATTCACATATATTCTCATAAATTTATTTTATGATCTAAGCATGTCATTTTACATGACATATTACTTTTTAACATTTTATCACATGCATTTTAACTCATACATTATGAGATTAAATACATCATTCAAAATGTAAAATACTTGTTGTTTCTGTTCAGTTGGTGTGACCTTACAGAGGATCTACGTCATCTTGGGATATAATATAAAATACTTTATATTATGGACTATAAGAGGTTCTATCACTACATTATAGTCTCCCAAACGACATAGTCGTTACGTGCTTGATCCACTTAATTCGTGTCTATTCTTATCTCATGATATTTTAAATAATATGCAAAATAGGATCGTGTCATTTTTGCATTATATTATTTTCTTGGTCTCTCAAGTGAATTATAAGTATAACTACATCAGTTATATTGCATGCAATATAATTTCACTTTACCAAGGGGCCCAGTAATATCATACCTCAAATAATTGAGGGACAATAATAATATTGACATATAAATTTCTCCCGCACAAGTTGTACATAACGAATTACTATATTATTTCAATCATTTGAATGGACTTTAATAGTAATCACATTATATACTTCTCATGTGAAAAACTTACATGTCTCATATATAAGATTCAAAGACACATTGGAAACATTAATGACACAAAACTAATCCATATAATGCTCCATCTAGTTAGGTCATGTTCAGTATATAAAGAATCACCATTTTATATACTCATGTCATTGAATGATAATCACTTATCAACATTTATAGAACTACAATGTACTTTCAATTGACATGACAACCTTCATGGTAAATAATGTTCCCTTTAATTACCACGATTGTGAACATATTTAGGATTATATGTTTTCATCTAAAGAGTTATATGGTTCAAGACCATGAGCATCTTCTTGAACGCTTCTAAAGATATAACATATCAATCTCAAGGAACATAAATGTATAATAACATTTAAAATCATAAACAATTCATAAATTCGTTATAAAAAAGATAACTTTCAAAACACACAACCTTCAAAAACAAACCAAGATTTTTTGATTGTCTGAATGATATTATTATTGTATTCGTATTCATCTGATATTTGATAAGTATTCGTTATTCTATTATAGTTTCATACTCGTATCTGAGACAAGAATTCATATTGTATTTGATTTTTTTAATGAACAAAAATATGATAAGATAATTATCCGTTTGTATTTTATCCGTTTACGTACCTACAAATCAAATCAAGCGACACTTTGACAGACTTAACATGGAACAAAACTGAAAAAATGTGATTTACCTCACATCGATGATTTCATATTCGATGTTATTCTAAATAAAAATAACAGGGATCTGTTTTTTCCTTCTGATTTGTCAGATCTGATACCTAGAGCTGAAATTTATCTGAAGGGAGAAAAAATGATCCGAACCATTTGTGATTAATTCTACGATGCCGAACATAACAGCAGATTCGGACTCCACATCGGTAGCGGTACAAGCGTACAACGCACAAAATAAAAAAAATAACACAGAAAATAAAACCTAATTTAACATTTTCACGCCACCTCTCTCCCTCCGGAATTCACATCCGGTAGAGTACTCCGTAGGGTGAAGTACTCATCCAATGATTCAGAAACGGATTCCTCCCTCCGACCCTACCCAGAAAATAAAAGAAAGAAACGGAATAAACAGTAGCAATAATACTGAGTTATTATCTCTAGCGGGTCATTCAAAAGAGACTGCACACAAAACCACTATGATGATTATATCATTTCATCCGCAGTAAATCTTCCAGACTTTATCTGTAATTAATTCTATAAAATCCACTTTGCTTCTCCAGCACAAAGTATTCATTCCCCCACTAAACCCTATTTACATTCTCTCATCCCTCTCTCTCAAATCGCCGCCTTTGTGCTCCTCTCTCTACGCAAGCTCTTGGAAGAAGACTAGGAGAGGTTGTCTGTCGGACAGTAAAAAGAAAATGTGTTTTCGATTCTCTGATGGAATCGAGCTTCGCAATCCAAAGGTACCGCTTCTAATTATTTTGATCCTTTTTGTTTATTCTTTTTTATCAACTACTTTTATTCGTACATATTTAGATTTGGAAAAGTTGAGTTCTATGTAAATTGCTACTCAGATATATTTCAACTTAATCGATCTATTTTTTCATGTACAAATTGGGTAAAGTTTTATTTGGGATTAAGATGTTATCGAGCTTAAACTATTCAGAAGAAATCCAGTTTGGATTTCGAATAAGCCACGTCCGACACACAAATTGGCAATCTATTCTTAATTGACAAAAGCTTTGGTTTAAGGAGATCCTCTTTTATTGGTCCAGGATTGGGATCAAATCCTATGTTTTTGTTAATCCTACTTTAACTTGTTCAGTATCGGGCTAAAGGTCTCTTGTTTGTCCCTTTTTTTTCTGGCTCTTTAGTTTAGCTTATTGCAACCGTGAGTTGCCTTCCTTTTTCTGCCTAAATACAAATTGTATCCATTATAGAATAGTTCCAAAGTTATAAGAATGAAAATTGTCTTGTCATCTAGGTTATACTGATAAGCCTCTCAATACGCATTTTAAATTTGTAGGATATGTCAATAGTTTGGAATTTAGATTGTTAATACCTTAATTAACTTTGGTCTATCAAAGGAACACACATTTGTTTCTCTTCTTGTTACAATTATCATCAAATTAAGAGTGGAATATAAGGGTCTATGCTATCTTTCTATCTAGAAGATTGTCGCAATCAATGTATACGGTCCTTATATCAGAAACAACATCATTGGAAAAAAAAATCTTATTAAATAATGTTGAAATTTACTTAGCACTCCCAAATTTGTTGGCAAAAGTTGAGACAGCCCGTTTGAACTTTTTTACATTCATACTGTTTCTGATATAATTACCGCAGACATTGATGGCGGCATTGTTCTAAATTGAACGACAGTTCATATTCTCCTTTTAATTTGACGATAATTGTAAAAATCATCTATGGAAGTACTGAGATTGAAGTACTGTCCTGATTGTATGGCATCTATGGAAGAACTTATCTTGTTCTAGAAAAGTTGGTGAAAATCACTTGAGCCAGTAAGCATATGTTATGTTGTCATGAATCAGTATGGCTTTCCATATTTGTGCACGTTCGTAATTTCGTTCCCCGAAAAACCTAATACCCTTTTTGGGACATGTAAATTCGCAAACATTTTTTTCCCCTTGTAAAAAGGACCGAAATAAGTCAAAAGACAAGTTCAGTTTCTTTAGGTAATTGTAGAGACAGGTCAATTACTGAGAGAGTGAACAGTCCTTAAATAGTTTTGTATGAAGCCCCCAAAGGCACAAATATGATTGTGAGAATGGTGATCCTTCTCCATTTAACAAAAACAATTCCCCGACTATTTTGTGTTTGTTATTTAAGAGATATACCTTACTTTGATTCTATCCATTGTTACAACAATTTTTTTGAAATATCAACGATTCCTGTATAAATAAGTTACATTTGTTGCATATATCATCACCCATTTCAATAAAAATGTTTATGGTTCAGCCTACCTCTCAGCAACTAGGAAAAATCACGTCTTGTTTATGCATTTGTGTTAGGACCAAACTGTAGTTGTTCTTCTTACTGCAAATTAAACCTAAAGTATGTCGTTGTTTTGGTTTTTTGAGTATGAATCTGACCTGGAATGTAAGTAAATGGTGATTATTAATCCATAATCTGATTAAAAAGGTCCACAACTGTTTCTGACATGAATTTGAACCTTGCTGATAGGTTTAATCACCGTGAAGTTGAAATTCTGACACTCTCAGAGGTGACTCGGCCACAAGGTTCAAAAATACGACTTGTTAATTACCTTTTTTATGCATTTGATGAATTATTATTCACCTTCTTTTTATGTTTTTGTTAGAAGACATTGAGTTTTATATTGGTACTTGATTAAAGAATATGCAATATTTCTGATATAATAAATACAACAGAATCATATTTCTGAAACTTAGTATTTAAACTTTTTGACATGGATGATCATTCAATCTTATAATCTATTTTTCCATATTGAATTTGTACCTTTGATTCTTAAAACTTCCGTTATGGAAATTGCAGATGGTCCGGATCATCAAGGAAGATTTTAACCCTCATGTCCTCAATTTTAACCGACTTGATCAGAATATCACAAGCACCATGTTTCAGTCCTTTCATCTTCATTTCATAGCTCGAGTCTTCAGACAACACTGCAAGGAAGATCCATTTCAAGGCCAATTTGCTCCAGGAGCCTGAAATCTTCCATGTCAGGCATGTGAACGTCAGTGAGCACAATATCGAACTGTCTCATTCTTCCTAACATCTCCAATCCCTCTATCCCACTAGTACATTTTGTGGCTGCATAAAGAGGAAAAATGGTAGTCTTCTGAGATAATTTGAAAGGATAGTCGGTCATCATTAGATAGAAAGAGGGAACATTCAGACAATATTGCAAAAGAACTCGTAGACATTAGAGAAGAAAAAAGAAGTACATAGAGTAAACATGCATCAAAGATGAGATTAAATTTTACAATTCAGATACATTATTATCTTTGTAATTGTAATCTAAGATTAAACTTCTATTGTAAATTAGAGTTATTGATACCGTTTGTGGGTGAAAATTGGTACTCTTTTTATATATAGGCTCTTAGAGCAACTTTATCTCTGAAACATGCATCATATTAGAAAATTTTCAGAGATGAAGATGCTCTAATTAAAGTAATAAATTATTACTTTTTTATTAGAAAGGTGCTATCTTTAGAGCTCATCTTCTTATTTTGAGAGCGTGGTGCATGTCCTTCATATCTATTTTTCTTGGTTTTAATTGGCAGGTGGTGCCAATTGGATCAAATAACTTGTGAAAACATTGTGGTGAAGTTGTGAAATTTGTTTCTCATAGACGCGGATCAAATAACTTGTGAAATTTGTTTCTGCTTGTCTTGAATTTTTTTATTTCGGTTATGTCCTTGTAGAAAAATTGCGTTAAAAGTATTGACATATATTCGAATTTCACGGATCAAATATTGTTGAGCTGGTTGAAGGATTCTAATAAAGAACATCAAATTAGTAAGACAAACATACATTTTTAAGACAAACATAAAAAAAATGTTTAGTGGATTTCTATTACGCCGCTCGATGTAAAATTAATTGCTACAATTTATTGTTTATCTAGAAAACGACTATCTGGAACTTGACTAGTTTATAATGATATATAATATTAAGTTAATTTAACGCATGAGAAGTTGTTAATTGTCACACGTGGAAAGTTTTCAGTAATCATCTAATGTGAAGTTAAAAATCTAAAATTATAAAGGATCTTCAATCCACGAAAACAAAAGGATTCGTTATGTCCACTTTTATCGGGTTTCCGAGTTCAGAAGCATATTTTTTCTTCTCTAACTTCGTCATTTATTTTTCTTCTTCTTTTCTTTTTTTTCTTTTTCTATCTTCTCTTCGATGAGAGATACCTCGAATATGACAAAATGATTATAGATATGTCAGAAATGATGAGAGATCTAACCACGTCGGTTCTGAGAACGACGATGAAAGATGATTGATGGCGGATGCGAAAGTAATGTGAGTCGTGCTTACTCCATTACACTTTGAGACCTCCGAAATTTTTTTAATTAACCAAAATAAATTAATAAAATACCAAAATGGCAAAATTATACTTTAAATTACCAGACTAGCCATTCCGGCATCACAGAAAGCCGCATAAATCCGGCATCAGGAAATCCTTTGTAACTCCGGAATCTGCGCATACTCCTTAACTCCGGAGTCACGGATACCAACATAACTCCGGAATGCCTGATACCGAAGTTATGCTGCCTTCTGTGATTTCGGAGTTGTGTGATTTTAAGCAGCGCAGCCCCCTTCTTCTCCCTCTGGCCGATTGTTGCTGATTTTGAGAGATTTTGAGAAAAATTTGAGATAGATTTTGAGAAAAACATTGAGAAAGAATTTGAAAGAGTTTGAAGTTTGATTAGATCTACTATTTTCCGGAGTTACCGAGATTTCTCTTCTGTGTAACAGGTAATTTTTTTTATTAATTTTCGAAAAATATAAAAATTCACAAATTTTGTAGAAATCTTTGTTGTTTTTTGTAGAAATTTGTTAGATAATTGTTAAATTAGTTAGTTTAGATAAATTTGTCATATTAAAGCTTATATTATTGTTAACTTAGTTAATTAATTTATATTATTGTGAAATTTCATTTATTTAGAAATTTACAAATTTTGTAGAAATTAGTGTTATTTTTTGTATAAATTTGTTAGATTATTGTTACTATTGTTAGGTTAATTGTTAATTAGTTAGTTTAGATAAACTTGTTATATTAAATATTAGATTATTGTTAAATTAGTTCATTTATTTAGAAAATTACAAAGTTTGTAGAAATTAGTGTTTTGTATAAATTTCTACCAACTTTGTAATTTTCGTTCAAATCGTGATTAGATCTGTTATTTTCCGAAGTTAGGGAGATTTCTCTGTTGTGTTACAGGTAAATTATATATTTTTTTTAATTTTCGGAAATTAAAAAAATTCATACAAAATTTGTTTTGTTTTTTGGTAAAAATTGTTAGATAATTGTTAACTTAGTTAAAAATTAGGTAAATGTTAGATAAATTGTTAGATATTTGTTAGATAATTGTAACTTAGTTAAATTTTAGTTAATTTGTTAGTAAATTGTTAAAAAAGAATATTTTAGAAATTATTAATTTGTTAGTTTAGATAAATATGTAAGTTATTGTTTTATTTTGTTTTATTTTGGGAAAATATAGTAATGCACCAAATTTGGGAAAATATAGTTAGTGTAGATAAATTTGGTATATTAATTTTTTATCTTTTGTATAAATTTGTTAGATTATAGTTACTATTGTCAGGTTAATTGATAAATTAGTTAGTTTAGATAAATTTGTTATATTAATATTAGATTATTGTTAAATTAGTTCATTTATTTATAAATTTAGAAATCTTGTAGAAATTAGTTAGTATTTATAGATAATCAATTAGTTATATTAGATAAATATGTAACTTGTAAAAAATTGTAAAACTATGTTGTTTTTTATATTTAAATGTAGTTCTGTTGAAATGACGAGACCTCGAAGAAGTAGTGTTTCTCGACCCAGCACTTCTCAGTCTAGCACCTTCGAGGGTGGTGCTTCTCTCCCTCCAGATTGCCAGCCTCTCTCCGACTTGTTGCAGATGCTTGTCGCCCAACACAAGATTGCGACCGTTAAACCAAATGTGGTATATTTTTGTAATATATATATTTAGTACTATATTTATTTTTGGTAATCTGTATTTATTTGAGGATATTGTTGAAATATTGCAGAGCGGTGACGATTTAAAGTTGATTTGTCATGACAATGTCGTACCATATCACGAGAGTTGTGGTACGGCATTGAAGAGATTGGGATTGTATCATATTTCTCAGTTGGGTCATAAGAGAAGAGACAAGGGATTGATTACAGGACTAGTAGAGCGATGGAGGCCCGAGACACACACATTTCACATGCCTGTCGGTGAAATGACCGTAACTCTACAAGATGTTAGTTGTTTATGGGGGCTACCAATAACAGGAGCGGTTGTTACCGAAATTTGTGATAACAACTAGAGGTATATGGTACAGCAGTATCTGGGTAGAGACGCCGGAGATGAGGCGTGGAGGTGTCGCGCTTCAAAGAGATCTGGACAGCAACAACGACTGGTTTCGAATTACAGTCTTAGTTTGAAGTGGTTGCGGCGCGAGTTCGCTAATATGCCGGAAAATCCCACACAGGACCAGGTAGATTTTCATACTCGGGCTTACATTCTAGATTTATTTGGTTCTGTCATGTTTCCAGACTCCAGTGGAGATGGTGTACCGGCCATGTATCTCCAGTTTTTGGAGTATCTGAGTAGTCCATCTGTGTTGTACAATTGGGGGGGTGCCGTTTTGGCTTATTTATATCGCGCATTATCTATTGCTGCTCGGAAGCAGCCTCGTTCTATTTGGGGTCTACTCGAGTTATTGCAATTGTGGTCTTGGACCCACCTTAGTGTGTGCCGGCCAAAAGAGGATAGAAATCAGACCTTCACTGCTTGGGGTTTACCCGATCGAGAGTCGTGTCATGCTTACGGGAGGACATGGATGGGTTTTAAGTTGTGGAAAGACAACCCTCACAATGTTGGAGCAAAGCATCCCCGAGATGTTTTGAATGCGATGAAAGAGGGTGAAGTTGAGTGGACACCCTATACTACATTCCTCCCTCTTGCGCCGTCATGTGTACTACGTGATCAAGGAATTTGGTTGGCTAGAGTCCCTCTCGTTCATTTCTGGATAGTCTCACATCACTACCCGGATAGGGTCATGAGACAGTACGGTTTACTTCAGACCGTTCCTCCCCCTCCTCCATTATCTTGGGATGTTCACCGACAGTTAGATGAGGTAGATCATACTGATGGACACTACGGTCTTCACTGGGGGGAGCGTCATGCTGATTATGTAGGGCAGTGGAGTGCAGATAGAGTATCGTTGTGTATCGTGCCCACAGATGGGCAGCCACACGACAGTGATTGGTGGTTTCATCAGTATATGCCCTGGTATGAGAGATTTGGGATGAGGTCGATTTATTTAGAGCGTGATTCCACCCATGATCTCACCCTGCCACTGCCTCCTCCGCCTGAGCCACCTAGCAGCCTTACATATGTTTCCCATTCTGAGTGCGCCACACGGCAGGTTAGTGAAGTTATTTAACTAATCAAATAGCTACTCAAATTATGTGACTTGTTTTGTTACTTACGAAAGTTTGTCTTGCAGGGCAAGAGGGCCTTTAGGGATGCAGTCATGGCAATTCCAATGGCCCTGACAAGGGGGTTGAAGCGCTTCGGAAAGAGAACATTACTATCATGTCGAGGAAGCCTGCATGATGTCGGTCAAGGGCATAAGCTGGAAAAACTGCTAAGGGATGCCGGGTTGCCCGAAAGAATCGAGGATATCACCACCTCGGACGAGCCTGAGGTTCCAGGCTTTCGTGAGCAGGAGGCATCATGGGCGTCAACATATGAGGGTGATTATGACGAGATTGTTTCCAGCATGGCCGGGACATATTTAGGACCGCACGGTGATCCCACGGCATCTAGTAGTCAGCATCCGGGCGGAAATCAGTCCCAGGTATGTGAATCGTACATCTATAATGTTTAATGATTATGCCGATCTTTGTAATATTTTTTGCTAATGTTAAACATGCATATTCTACCTAGGGATACTATTCAGGATTAAATAGTCCGTATCAGGGAGCATCTGATGTACATGGTTATGATTTTGACATATTCAGTGGTCAGTACCCGGGAGGAGATGGTGCACAGGGTTACGACTTCCAGACTAGTCAGTTCCAGACAGGCCCGGAGATCCCTCCTACACAGGTTTGGCCTCTTACCTTTTTATTGCACAATGCACTAATTTAGCAGTTTCTAATGTACTTTTTGCAGGAATACATGCAAACACCAGATGCTGAGGTGACCGGGAGCGGCGACGATGAGGCTGATGATGGCTTGAATTGGAATACAACTATGGGACATCGCAACAAGGACCGTCAGAGGCATAGACCGATATCCAAGTTCACCCCGTCCAATTATCCTTAGTCTGGGAGTTGGTTGCTTTTATCCAGCTATGTTGGACTTTTACGATGTTATGCCATCTTATGTTGAACATTTTTTCAGTTATGTTATGTTGTTTTGTTATTTTGGACATTTGTTATGTTATGTTATGTTATGTTATGTTGTTATGTTATTTTGGATAAGTGTCATGCACAATGCACAAGCGTCAAGCGTCAAGCGTCATGCATCATGCATAATGCATAATCATCAAGCGTCATGCATTGTGCATCATGCACAATGCATAATCGTCAAGCGTCATGCATTGTGCACCATGCACAATGCATAAGCGTCAAGCATCATGCACAATGCATAAGCGTCAAGCGTCAATCAGTTATGTTATGTTGTTATGTTATTTTGGATAAGCGTCAAGCACAATGCACAAGCGTCAAGCGTCAAGCGTCATGCATGATGCACAATGCACAATGCACAAGCGTCAAGCGTCATGCATCATGCATAATGCATAATCGTCAAGCGTCATGCATTGTGCATCATGCACAATGCATAATCGTCAAGCGTCATGCATTGTGCACCATGCACAATGCATAAGTGTCAAGCATCATGCACAATGCATAAGCGTCAAGCGTCAATCAGTTATGTTATGTTGTTATGTTATTTTGGATAAGCGTCAAGCACAATGCACATGCGTCAAGCGTCATGCATGATGCACAATGCACAAGCGTCAAGCGTCATGCATCATGCATCATGCATAATCGTCAAGCGTCATGCATTGTGCATCATGCACAATGCATAATCGTCAAGCGTCATGCATTGTGCACCATGCACAATGCATAAGCGTCAAGCATCATGCACAATGCATAAGCGTCAAGCGTCAATCAGTTATGTTATGTTGTTATGTTATTTTGGATAAGCGTCAAGCACAATGCACAAGCGTCAAGCGTCATGCATGATGCACAATGCACAAGCGTCAAGCGTCATGCATCATGCATAATGCATAATCGTCAAGCGTCATGCATTGTGCATCATGCACAATGCATAATCGTCAAGCGTCATGCATTGTGCACCATGCACAATGCATAAGCGTCAAGCATCATGCACAATGCATAAGCGTCAAGCGTCAATCGGTTATGTTATGTTATTTTGGATAAGCGTCAAGCACAATGCACAAGTGTCAAGCGTCATGCATGATGCACAATGCACAAGCGTCAAGCGTCAAGCGTCATGCATCATGCATAATGCATAATCGTCAAGCGTCATGCATTGTGCATCATGCACAATGCATAATCGTCAAGCGTCATGCATTGTGCACCATGCACAATGCATAAGCGTCAAGCATCATGCACAATGCATAAGCGTCAAGCGTCAATCAGTTATGTTATGTTGTTATTTTATTTTGGATAAGCGTCAAGCACAATGCACAAGCGTCAAGCGTCATGCATGATGCACAATGCACAAGCGTCAAGCGTCATGCATCATGCATAATGCATAATCGTCAAGCGTCATGCATTGTGCATCATGCACAATGCACAAGCGTCAAGCGTCATGCATCATGCACCATGCACAATGCATAAGCGTCAAGCATCATGCACAATGCATAAGCGTCAAGCGTCAAGCACAATGCATAAGCGTCAAGCGTCATGCACAATGCACAAGCGTCAAGCGTCAAGCGTCATGCACAATGCATAAGCGTCAAGCGTCAATCAGTTATGTTATGTTGTTATGTTATTTGGATAAGTGTCAAGCACAATGCACAAGCATCAAGCGTCATGCATAATGCACAATGCACAAGCGTCAAGCGTCATGCATGATGCACAATGCATAAGCGTCAAGCGTCATGCATCATGCACAATGCACAAGCGTCAAGCGTCATGCATCATGCACAATGCATAAGCGTCAAGCGTCAATCAGTTATGTTATGTTGTTATGTTATTTTGGATAAGCGTCAAGCACAATGCACAAGCGTCATGTGTCATGCATGATGCACAATGCACAAGCGTCAAGCGTCATGCATCATGCATAATGCATAATCGTCAAGCGTCATGCATTGTGCATCATGCACAATGCACAAGCGTCAAGCGTCATGCATCATGCACCATGCACAATGCATAAGCGTCAAGCATCATGCACAATGCATAAGCGTCAAGCGTCAAGCACAATGCATAAGCGTCAAGCGTCATGCACAATGCACAAGCGTCAAGCGTCATGCACAATGCACAAGCGTCAAGCGTCAAGCGTCAAGCGTCATGCACAATGCATAAGCGTCAAGCGTCAATCAGTTATGTTATGTTGTTATGTTATTTTGGATAAGTGTCAAGCACAATGCACAAGCGTCAAGCGTCATGCATCATGCACAATGCACAAGCGTCAAGCGTCATGCGTGATGCACAATGCATAAGCGTCAAGCGTCATGCATCATGCACAATGCACAAGCGTCAAGCGTCATGCATCATGCACAATGCACAAGCGTCAAGCGTCATGCATCATGCACAATGCACAAGCTTCAAGCGTCATGCATCATGCACAATGCATAAGCGTCAAGCGTCAATCAGTTATGTTATGTTGTTATGTTATTTTGGATAAGCGTCAAGCACAATGCACAAGCGTCAAGTGTCATGCATGATGCACAATGCACAAGCGTCAAGCGTCATGCATCATGCATAATGCATAATCGTCAAGCGTCATGCATTGTGCATCATGCACAATGCACAAGCGTCAAGCGTCATGCATCATGCACCATGCACAATGCATAAGCGTCAAGCATCATGCACAATGCATAAGCGTCAAGCGTCAAGCACAATGCATAAGCGTCATGCGTCAAGCACAATGCATAAGCGTCATGCGTCATGCACAATGCACAAGCGTCAAGCGTCAAGCGTCAAGCGTCAAGCGTCATGCACAATGCATAAGCGTCAAGCGTCAATCAGTTATGTTATGTTGTTATGTTATTTTGGATAAGTGTCAAGCACAATGCACAAGCGTCAAGCGTCATGCATCATGCACAATGCACAAGCGTCAAGCGTCATGCATGATGCACAATGCACAAGCGTCAAGCGTCATGCATCATGCACAATGCACAAGCGTCAAGCGTCATGCATCATGCACAATGCACAAACGTCAAGCGTCATGCATCATGCACAATGCATAAGCGTCAAGCGTCAATCAGTTATGTTATTTTGGATAAGCGTCAAGCACAATGCACAAGCGTCAAGTGTCATGCATGATGCACAATGCACAAGCGTCAAGCGTCATGCATCATGCATAATGCATAATCGTCAAGCGTCATGCATTGTGCATCATGCACAATGCATAAGCGTCAAGCGTCATGCATGATGCACAATGCATAAGCGTCAAGCATCATGCACAATGCATAAGCGTCAAGCGTCAAGCGTCAAGCATCATGCACAATGCATAAGCGTCAAGTGTCAATCAGTTATGTTATGTTGTATGTTATTTTGGATAAGTGTCAAGCACAATGCACAAGCGTCATGCGTCAAGTGTCAAGCATCATGCATGATGCATTGTCATATGTGTTTAACCTGTACAAATGATGCAACACAGAACTTGTTAATTAAAAATGATGCAACACATAACTTCTCAAATTACTTGTTTATCTTCAATTATCAATATCTCTCTTCAATTATCAGTATCCCCCTCTCTCTCTCTCGGCCGGTGTATAAATAACCAGTTACTCCGGGTTCACTGTGATCCCCATAACTCCGGGATCACAGCAGCCTCCATAACTCCGGCAACTGTGATTCCGGAGTTATGGGGATCACAGTGAACCCGGAGTTACGTAGGGCGCTGTGATCCCGGAATGGCTAAAATGGTTAATTCCGTTCAAATTTTGCCATTTTGGTATTTTATTAATTTATTTTGGTTAATTAAAAAAATTTCGGTTGAGACCTCTATGAGAGTACATGTTGTTAAATACGTTAAAAGGACTAACAGAAACATTTAAAATTACTAATATAAACATCTTAAATAGCTAATAAAAACACTTAAATTATCAGTATAAATGCATGTAATTGTAGTATAAACACGTGAAAAGACAATTTGAGCACATGAAAACATAATACAATGAATAAAAAAATGTATAAACATCTTAAATAACTTATTGAATCACTTAAAACGGCTAGTGTAAACACCTAAAATTGTAGCATAAACACTTGAGAAGATAATATAAGCATCGAAAAATATAATACAATGAAAGAAAAATTAATATAAACAACTAGAATGATAAAATAAACACTTGAATTTGTAGTATAATAACTTGCATAATAACAAAAAACAACATGCACAATAACAAAAACAACATGCATAATAACTAGAACAATTTTTCAAAATAAATGCAACTGATTCGTCCAGTCTGCTTCGATGAGCATAGCGATCCGCGTTGGTGAGCGTAACGACATTCATTTTCAATGGAACGTCCGATCAATTATATGCATAATAACAAAAATAATATGCATAATACAAAAAATAACATGCATCATAACAAAAACAACATGCAAACTGAACTCAACTGAATTTATCCTGTTGGAATCGATTAATATCAATATATTAGCTCCCTTAATTATAAATACCTATCGATACGTCCAAATAACTGCAACGCTGGAGCCTAGATGGAATCCATTTTCTTGAATTAGAATGCGGAGTTTGTCATAATTTTTACCATTTTTTTTTCAATTTTAACCTTAATTGAAAAATATATAAACACTTTTAGTTATACTACCTACATTAACAAATATAATACTTATCGAATTGACATTTATATAACTAAAATATTGATTATCAAAGTCTTGAATTAATTAATTGTCCTTGAAAAAAACGTCCATGTCATAATTTTGGCATTAGGTTCTAACATGTTTCGTAATTGTTCACAGAAATAATATTATGATGCAAATGATCTACTAATTAAAGTAATAATTTATTAAAATGATTTTAACAAAACTATGAATTCAAATTTGTGATCACTAATGTTAAAAAATATTTAATAATAAATGCTAATCTTTTATATAAAGAAAGGAAAATGTAATCAAGGTTTGAAGCATCCGTGATTTAGGAGAAATAAAACGAGCGACGGTTAAAGTGTTAGATGCTCTAAAAATACAATTCAATTCTGAAATATAAGTGCTTTACACGTGGCATCTATAAATAAGAAGCTTTGCAAAATTATCGCCACCTGGAGAAACCACGCGCATCTTGCTAACACCAACCAGTAACCACAGCGGCGGCGCCGCAGAAAAATAGAAACCAAGGAAAAAAAGGCATTCCGTGTAACAATATCATTGATGTATCCCTTCTAGCGGGTCTGTTTTGAGACTGAATCCTAACCCACTATCTGATGATTACATAATTTCAGCCACTGTGAAACCAGTAAATTTATTCCCTAAACCGTAAATAATGCTATAAAATCTACTGTGCTTTTCCTGCACCAAGTATTATTTCTCCCTTGTCAAATCCACTTTTTATTCTCTCATCACTCGCTGCATTTCTCTCACAATCGCCGCCTGTTTTCTCCTCTCCCCACGCAAACTCTCGGAAGCAGACTAGTAGAGATTTCTTGCTGATTATCCGATGAAAATCAGGCTTCATAACTCAAAGGTATCGCTGCTTTTCCTAATCGTTTCCATTTGACTGTCTTGATTACATATATAAATCACAAATTCTGTTCCACACAGTTTGAAGAATACAAAAAAAATTAACCCCTCGTTTTACTTCTATCAACAAATTGGGTAAAGTAGCTTTTTTTGGGATTATGATGTGATTAACCCTACAAATCGCTCAACTGTAATTATTCAAAGGAATCCCGTTTGGATTTCAAATCAGTGGTCCGACACACAAATTGAAAGGTTCCCTTTAGTGACAAGAATTATGATAAATAACAGTATTTGTTTTTTACAATTCTGATGACAAAGTTGCATTGCTTGTACATATCGTAAACGAGATCAATGTTAAAAATTTAAATTGCTTCTATAAATTCTTGTCAATATCAGAAATTGCTTAATATTCTAAATTTTTTGGTAAAAGTTATGAGCATTTAGAATTTTTTATTTTCATTTTGTTTCCGATATAAGGACCGCAAATACTAATTGCGGCATTGTTCTCACCGGCAGACCTAGAACTTAATATTAGTGGTGTCAATTAACTATCTTAGATAGTCTACCTCTTTTTACAAATAAATATTTGTACATTTTCGTTAGTTCAAAACATCCCCAATAATGAAATTCAAGAAAAAAATAGTGTATAGTAGAAAATAATAAATATTATTAGTTTAAATATATCACAATCTAAATAAAGATAAAAAATAATTAGAAGTTCCCGTGATGTGATTTGAACTCATAGTGGTACATGTAGCTCCGTCGCATTGTTCTAGAGAGAACAACTGCAATACATGTTTATCTTCCCCTTTAATTTGATGACAACTGTAAAAGCCATCTTACGAAGACCGAAGGGCAAAATTTAAAAGTAATATCACTGTTGTAGCTCGTCTTTGGAAGGCCTAATTTTGTTCAGAAAGAGTTGGTGAGAATCACTTGAGTGGGTAAGCTTATGTAGTTAGGAATCAATTTAATCACGTGACAATATTTTAGATAGCGTAAAAGATTTGGTGTAGATTTTAATAGAATTTTGTGAAATGTGATCAGTCGTTTGTTGTGAAAGTTCTATAATTCCAAATGAAATTCTGAATTTTAAGTGTCAATGTATTAGTCTTAGGACCAAATTAACTGTAGCTGTTCTTCTTACTGTAAGTTAAGCATAAAGTTTGACCTTTTTTGTTTTATTTGAGTGTAAATATGACTTGGATGAAATTGAAATGGTGATTATTAATTGATAATCATATTGAAAATATTTGCAACTGTTTCTGACATGGATTAATTTAATCATTGCTAATAGGTTTAATCATGGAGAAGTTGAAATTCTGGCACTCTCAAAGGTGATGACTTAATCGCAAGGTTAGAAATACTAAAGAATTACCCATTTTACACATTTGATGATTTAAGAGAAAACTGGGGATGTACCCATGTAAACATGGCTGTTACCCATTCAAACTTTAAATTCTGGTATTTATCCATTTACAATTCAATTCATTGGATATCTCCCCTTGAAATATTCCCTACATAATTTAACAAAAAAAATTCAACGAAAAAGAATTAGACCAAAATACCCTTCTCTTTGTTTCTTCTTTTCTAATCGCTTTGCCTCACTCCACTCCCATCCCAAATTCTCAACCAACCTTCTGTGAGTTCATTACTCCAGCTGGATACCTCATAACTGTCCTTACAAACTTCGTACAATTTCTCCAGCTTGTTCTCATTGACAAAGAAAGGCATGTTCTAATCATTTCATCCTCATTTGTGGTAAAATTAGTTTTTTGGTGTTACTTTTCAACTTCAAAGTCTAGATTAATTTTTAAATGCAAAGCTTGGTTTAATGAGTGTATAATGTACTAAGATCAGTGTAAACCAGCATAGCATGCCGTCAGGATAGTTTTCAATTGCAAAGCCATTTTGTTTTTTTTGTTGTTGTATAAATGTTGCCAAATCCTCGAGTATGCATATTAAAATTCTGAAATCTGGTGTTGAAATTGCAAAAACTGTTTGATGAAATGCCTAATTGGGCGGTCTGTGTATTGTTTTGTTTGACTTTGTATCAATCTCTTAACTTTTATCCTAATTATGTACAAGATTGGTGTGCAGAGCGGAGTACTTACTTTAAGAAGGTAATAACAGTACTGCTGGCCGACAGTGATGCATTTAGCAAGTAAACTTTTTTTGAAGTATGATTGGAAATAGCAGGTATTTGGAGGAAGAACATTAAGTACCTGCTATTTCCAATCATAACTCAACAGGCTGTTTGTGTAGTTGATGAATGCATCACCATTGGCAGACAACTGCTATTGCATTTCTTGTAGTAAATATTCCGCTGTGCACATTAAGTTTGTACATAATTAGAATAAAATTTAAGACATTGATATGAGGCCAAACAAAATAATTTTAATACCAGATTTCAGAATTTTAACATACATACTCCAGGATTTGGCAACATTTATACAACAACAACAAAAACAAGCAATTGACCTTTTTTCCTAAGGGCCTGCTGTGCTGGTTTATATTGATCTTAGTACATGGCACACTCATTGGACCAAGCTTTGCAATTGAAAATTACCCTAGACTTTGAACTTGAAAAGTAACACCAGAAAATATTAACTTTTACCTGGATTAAACGATTAGAACATACCATTCTTGGTCATGTAGAACAAGATGGAGAAATTAAGAAAAATTGGTAAAAGAATAAGAGAGTTATGAGGATCCGGCAGGAGAAAAGAAGAAAGGGAAAAGGTATTTTGTCTAAATTTTTTGTTGAATTTGTTTTGTTGATTATGTTGGGAACAATATTGCAAGGGGAGATATCTCAATAAATTGAATTTTGTATGGGTGGATGTCCGAATTTAAAGTTTAAATTGCTATTTTCATATAGTATGTTTCTATGGGTACATACCCAGTTTTTCCATTATTTAATATCAGTTTTCTTGTAAGATGTTCAGTATTATTGTGATACTGCATAAAATCGAAACCATGTATTAGAAACTTCAATTTTTCATGACGTTGTTGTTCATTCTTATAAATAATACAACAAAAGAGCACATAATTCTTAATTGATTAAACTTTGTTATAAATGCTACAGCTTGTTCGGGTCTACAAAAGAGATCCAAGATGCTGCCAGAGACGCCAACTGGTACATCAAGAGCGGCATTGTGCGACTGTCATCAAGGATGCAGTCATACCGCTTGGATGAGTTACGACCAGACCTGATCCATCTTCACTGAATTCGTCCCACAGAAATTTGTTAGGCCTAAAACAAAATGCAGCTCAGTTAAATAGTCCAAGAGCAAGGCCTAACATTAAGGCATATGTTTCTATAGGTTCATTAGTATTAATTTGTTTATGAAAGAATCCCATTGCTTGGGACTAGGTTGGATTTTAGGAAAAAGGAGTCTTCATGGGAAAATGATACAACTCATGTTTGTCTCTAGCTGAGTTGAGTCCCCTCTCAGCATTCCCTCCTACCATGCCATTACAGGTGGGCCTTGCAACCACGACTGTAGCAGCTGTGGTTGGGGTTATCACATTGATAAGGGAACTTGTAGCAGTAGGTGTGAGTTGCACAATTTTGTCATAGTGCAAGATTCTGAAGTTCCTGTGCAAATGAATGAGTAATGGCTCGAACAATTGGGCTATATTAGCAGCCCTGCTAGCTACTGTTGGGGGTCCCAATTCGATCTCTGGTAATGAAACCGGTACAAGTTTGAAATGAGGACCCTATACCTTCAATGATCCCCTTTGGTCCCTGAGCCTGTCATCTTATGGAAGTGATGTTAATGCCACAAGCGTTGGCATGGATATGACTCGTAATCTGGCATTTTCTTCTGCCAGTATGAGTATGGATATGGATATCAGATGGAGGGGGCAGAGAATGTGAATGAACCACAGCATACTGGTGTCAACCATTTTAGTACTGGTTCCATTTTCTTCATTGGCAGTCCTGAGCAAGACAATATTGAGTACATGGCAAATCAAATGGGGTGGGATGAGAATGTGCAGGGAATACAACATACAACGGCGGCAGATTGTGAGGTGTGTCCTAGATAAACAGTACGGCGCAACGACAAGCATTTGCGATCGTCTTTTCATCTTTCAATTTTAGGATATTTCAGTTCTGTGTGCTTGTAACTCTTTTCTCTTTTTTCTTTTTCTTTTTCCTTTCTCTAATGTGTAATTTTTTTTATTGGTTAATAAAAATTCGGTAAGGCAAAAGCTTACTGTAAATGTCGGATTTACTATATGTGATTTCATTAGATATGTGGGTCTCATCGATGAGATTCAGACTTACACATCTTTGTTCCAATTTTAGCTCGAAATGACTTCCAATTGTATATTATAATTGAATAAGATTTATTGCCAATTATTTTGAAATATTGGAATTGTTTACGAATTGTCAAAGTACATTTCAAACAATTTCTTAGAAATTATATTTCACAGAATCCTGTAGTTGGAAAATATTTTAGAATTGTTTACAACAATTTCGACTACATCAAATTTTATTGGTTGCACTCTTTATAGGAATTCACCATGTGTGCAGAAAAAAAATGAAAAAAAGAATGATATCTATTGGTTTCGAATTGTCAACCGTTTGTTGAACGAAATATCGACAAAATTTATCAAGTCTCAATTTTATTTTCAGACGACTTCAAGAGTTTTCCCTAAAAAAAAAAAGATGACTTCAAGAGATTCTGTTTTAAGCACTGATTGTGCGGGAGTAATTAAGTAGCAACTTATGTCGGCGTGTTTAGAAGACTAGTAATTGTACCCGTGCACAGCAACAGAGGAAAATAATGTAGACGAAAATATAATATACTAAAGTATTTTTCAAAAAATATAAAAAATAAATATCGCTGAACATAAATATTAAGATAGTATTTTGTTTAGTTTGTCTTGTTTAGCAAATCAAATTTAGTAAATTTTTAAGAGCAAAACTCTATGCATGCGCATGCACCGTGCTTACGCATCAAGATTTGTGGAGATTCGTGCGCATCGAATCTTGATACACATCGGAGGGTCCAGATGCACAAGCACAGTACATGCTCATGCACCATTAATATTATTATGATCATAGTCATTCTTATTAATTGGTCTCCAATAACTCACCTTTAATCTATACTTATCATGATAATTTCTTATGTTTCTTCGATGAAATGTTGATTGGTAGACATTATTGTATCTCTTTCTTTCAAAATTACTATTAAAATTCTTATGATCATTTAGCATATTTCTAGGATTATATCTTGGTTTAAAAGCACATTATACTTTTTTCTTTGAAAATTGTTATCAAGTTTCTTGTTATCGTGTAGCTCATGGAATCTACCATACTTATTCTTAACATAAAACTTTGGTGGTTCAACTCTATGTTGGTTGGTAATCCTATAATCATCTTTACCTCTAGGTTGGTTTATCATCTTTCTAGAATTAGGTTTAGTGAATTTGGTTTCTTAGTGTATCTCTTGTTATACATATAGGCATGATTTTTTGTTCGATTAGGTTTGTCATTTGGCTTAGATTGCTTTTGATTTTAGAAGGTTGTTCATTTACAAATTCAAGACTGATTTTTATCATGTGGACCTTAATCAATATACATCTTATAATAGCAAGGTTTTAAATAGCGTATAACGGTCCATAGCGGTGTGGAAGTCATTTAGCGTTTAGCGGTATTGCGGTGATAAAGCGGTCGATAAACCACAACATCGCTATTTTCTACACATACATTATTTTGAAGCAAATTGTCAAGAATATCAAGAAATTATGCATCTCTCTTAAGTCTTAATAAAAAAAATGCAACATATAATAAAATATTGTTGAACTAAACAATTCTTCTGGTCTGTTGATTTGAAAAAGAACCTGAATTTAACTAGTTTCTTGATAAGAATTTGTAGGTGAATTTTTAGAACAAAATGTAGAGTTTGTTGTGATCTTTCCAACGCATCGAAAATCACTAAAATCGGAGTTACGAGTCAAAAAGTTATGATCATTTGAACAAAAGTACCGATATACCCGCTTTATCACTGCTTTTTTCAGACCGTCACCCGTTCTATCACCGCTAAATTTCGCAATATCACCAAAAACCGTTTTATCGGCGTGTTTGAAATAAATTGTGCGGTTATAGCAAAATTTCCACTATATCCGTTTTATCGGCGCTTTATCAACGCTTTTTAAAAACTTAGTCAATTTTAGTATCATGATTTGAAGATTTAACAAACTTAACAAATTTAGAAGTTCAATAATGTGCTTTCTTTAGCTCTGATAACACGAGAGTAATTAATTAGCAACTTATTCGGCGTGTTTAGAGACAATCAGATGCATTTTAAGATGACTTGATTCGTTTAGAAAATATTCCATAAAATTCTAACTCTATATTTCAGATTGATTTCTAGATTTTTGTGCATAATTAAATATTAATTAATTTCTCAAAAATGACTAAATGATAAAACATCGATTTTGCTACAAACTCCAAATGAACTTGCGCTTTAAGTTTATGCATTTCAAATATAACAAAGGTTAATAAAATTGGCAGAACAAAATAATGTTCGAAAATTATAGTTTCAACCAGAGTATGAAATGTCTATTGATCTTTCTAATTTAATTCCTTTAATTTTGAATGAATTTCGAGAATATGTTAAGATTAGAATAAAATCATTGAATTACGGAGGTGAAATTGAATCACAAAAAAATTTAAGTTTCACTTAATTTTTGCAAACATATATATATGCGAGATGAAAAGTTGATGCGAATTAATAAGAAACCCATTTCTCTATATAATATATGACATTAAATACTGCTAGGACAATATTTAAGGGTTTGAACTTTGTACATAAGTTTGAATTTTTTTTTCTGTTTGACCCTCGGAAAAAATAAGAATTATATTTATAACTCTGTTTTCAAACATTTGATAGCCATGGCCTTGTTTTCAAACATTTGATACTCATGGCTCTATTTTTTTGCGTTCAGCGTTCAGACTAAACACATGCGTTCACGTTGAAAAAACAAACGACAAAAATGATTAAGTATGATGCAAAATTTCAAATCTGTGTTCACGTCTGAATGTTGTGTTCAGGCAATGTTGTGAACGACACGTCTGGACGCACGTTCAGACGTGAACGCAGATTTCAAAAGTACTTGATATTGTTTGCTTCATAAACTCGGGTGACCTCTATTTCTGAATGTGTGTGTCTAGAAAACACTTCTGAACGCTGAACACAGAAAAATAGAGTCATGACTGTCAAATGTTTGAAAGTAGGATCATGAATGCAATTCTTATTTTTTGACGGTCACACAGAAAAAATTCCACAAGTTTTGGGCCTTTTCTCCGACATGGAAAATTTAAGAAATAATTAATGCAGGCTTAAAACTGAATTCGACATAATTATTGAAATAATTGTTTAAAAGTAGCTCAGTTTATATCAATTTCTAATTTCGGCTATATGCATTTTGAAAAGAAAATAAATAACATATATTTTTTTAGCAACATTCAATTTAGCTTGGTGCTTAGTAATAGAGTCCCTAATTCAGAACTTTATTTCTAGTTTTATTATTCTTTTGTATGAGAAAAGTGCCAAATTTAGTCCATACCCCTATTCCTAAATAAAAAGTTAAATTGCAACTTTTATAATCTATATATAAAATATAAATAAACAAAAACAATAATTAGATAGTATATTAAGATATCAATAGAATAATGCAGTCAATTTGAATGCGAAACATGACCACAAATAATTTTGAAAGTGTTATTTTTATAAATTGGTAGAATATAAACAAGAAATTCATATTTTGATCTCTAAGATCCTACTTTAAATATTTCTCTTTTTTTTAGGTACCCTATTTTAAATTTTTGTAGGATTATTAATGGCTGCACTTCTCATATAAAATCATAGGAAGATTGAGAGGACAAACACACAGAAGCTCAACAAAACAAACGATTTCCATTTACAAACAAACAAAAAAAGAGAGAAAGGAATCAAAGGATGGAGGGAAGACAGCTGCTTTTGCTTGCATTGATTTTCATATCCTCAGTTTTACATGTTTCAGCTACAAAGAAGGTCATTATATCATTATTTTCATATTTTGTACAAATTTCTTCGTTATATTATATTTTCATTTTTTTTTATCTCAATAAATAAAAGGAAGAAGCAGCCTTATTACAAATAATGCTTGATCATAATTGAATAATTAATTGTTTATATGCTTGTCTATATGCATATTCCAACATTTTTCCTTTTGAATTTAATATTTAATTAATGTTTAGAAATTCAGAGAAACTCTTACACAAAATTGCACATTTTGTTCTCTTTTGAGAAGAATTTGTTGAGTAAAACATTTTCTTGAAACGCTTGACATATATGTCTGCTGATTATATTTTGTTCAGTAATGAAATAACAATTATTTTTTCGGTTTATTTTTTATAGTTAACTTGTAAAATTATCATTTGATGCAAATAACAGAAGTTCTTACTCAAGTGTAATCTACCTAATTAAATTAAAAACTATGACATAATGTTTTTAAATGATGAACCATAAATTCTACGATTCAATTTTTGTTTCTCTTATTAGTGTTATTTTTGAAGTTGAACCATAAATCAAGGCTACTAATAAGTGATGAAATATCAACATGCATTGCCTAAGTTTCATGCTTGTATTACTTATGGTGATGCCTCTTCTAACATTTGGTACTTATTTTGTTGATGTAACTTCAGTCATACATTGTGTATTTGGGAAATCATGCTCATGGGGGTGATGCAACTGTTGAAGACTATGAGAGAGCAACAAATTCCCATTACACACTCCTTGGATCATACCTCGGGAGGTATAAATAATTTCAATATATATATATATATATATATATATATATACTTCATTTTGCTAAGCAGCAGAGGACCAGGTAAAAGAATACATAGTATTCAAACAAATCAATAGCAGCAATTTATTGCTTCAGGTTGTAAAAGTTACTGGATGGGTCGGTTTTATCATCATATTAGGTTTTTGAGGTTAAAATTTCAGAATGTAATATTTTTTAATGTAATTAACAAGGGTGATATCAAACAATTACCACAACTGTTCAATTAAAATATGAAAGCATTAATTCTATGAATATAATTATTAATTAATAGTGTAAATATTTGTAAAGAAATACCACTTGCATGTGGTTGACATATGGGTGATTTTGTTCTTTTTTGAAAAAGTTAAAGAGAATATTACATCATCTGAAACGGGAATTCATGCTTAATTATCATGCATTACTGAAAAAAAAGTAATATCTATACTTGTCCTTACAGTTATTTTTTATGTGCTAAATTAAACTCAAGTTTGATGGTAAAAATGCAGCGAGGAGAATGCACGAGATGCAATATTTTATTCCTACACGAAGCACATAAATGGCTTTGCTGCTAGGATGGAAGAGAAAGAAGCTGAAGAAATTGCAAGTATGATTTAAAATCATCCTCAAGAAATTTACTATAAAATATGCAAAATTGAATGAAATTTCTTTAATAAAGAGACAATATACATTTTAAAAATTCAGTTGAAAAAAGTTGCTCAAAAGATAATAGAAAGGACACTAGTTTTTATAGTCTTCTCTAATTTTATACTGTGTCATTTTTTGTTGATGCAGAGCATCCAGATGTAGTATCAGTATTTCCAAACAGGATATACAAGCTACATACGACCCGATCATGGAGTTTTGTTGACATTGACCAGAACATGCCTAAGCTTGGAGGACCCATTTCAGATCAAGTTAACACTGGCCGTAATGTTATCATTGCAACTCTCGATACTGGTAATTATTCACGACTCGATAATTCTTTAACATGATTGAAAATTTACAGGGAGGCAGCCATATGAAGTCACAAAATTAATTTTATAGTTAGTCATGTAGCCATAATTGGAAGATATCAATTTTGGCATACCACAATCTCTTGTTTTTACATTCAGATCTTGTTTCTCTGAACTGAATTGGGTGATATTCTAATTTATATCTTTTTGAGATAGAGATCGAGTCTTTGCCACTAAAAGATAATTCAAATTATAATCCCATAGCCTCCGGGTGATCCCGCGTCTCCCACAGTGTTGCTCTTAGCCACTAGACTAGGTACCGATTTCCTTATATTGAAATCAGTCATTAACAAATTGCCATTGAACTTAAAGGTGTCTGGCCGGAATCAAAGAGCTTTAGTGATGAAGGAATGGGTCCGGTTCCATCGAAATGGAGAGGATCCTGTGAGAACAACACCAAAGATGGTGTCTCTTGCAACAGGTATATTCAGTCTTTTGTCTTATACAACATTTAAGATTTTAGTATACATGGTTCTTTGTTTAGGTGAAATATATTTTCAAGATAATCTAAGTTTAAACTATGTGTTTCATAGCTTGTTAAATTTAAAGGCCTTTCATGTGCACATAAAGCATTCTAAGACATTGAAACTAAACAATTGCAATTATGATATTGAGGTTCTTATTGTGAAAATTAAATAGTTCAAGTATAATTATTGCATCAGCATCAATGTGAAATACATGACAGTTTTTGTTATTATAAAGTACTTGCACTAACAATACAAACCACAAATTCTTTTTTTTTTTTGCATAACAGGAAGCTAATTGGAGCAAAGTACTTCAACAAAGGCATTCGTGATATGTACCCAGACCAACCTTACAACAACACTGCACGTGACGAAGAAGGCCACGGTTCACACACCCTCTCAACTGCAGCAGGCGTGTTTGTGCCAGGTGCTAACAGCTTTGGCTACGCCAATGGCACTGCACGGGGTGGATCTCCTGGTGCACATGTAGCCGCCTACAAAGTGTGTTGGACAGATGGTAGGAAAATATATAATTGATGCAAATTATCATTTTTCTTGTGAAAAATGGTTTCCACAAAATTAAACATGATAATATCTCTGCAATTAACATTTATTTCTATTGAATTAATGTTTTAAGAAAACTCTTGTCATTTTATATATTTTTCCTACAATAGGTTGCAGCAATGCTGATATCTTAGCCGGCTTTGATGCTGCACTGCATGACGGTGTTGACATAATATCAGTCTCTCTTGGTGGGGGCGCAGCATTTTCTGGCGGAACGGAATTTTTGGATGATTCGATTGCACTTGGTTCATTACATGCAGTTTCTAAGGGTGTTACAGTTGTTTGTTCAGCTGGTAACGAGGGCCCAGATGCAAATTCAATTAATAATGCAGCACCATGGATTGTTACTGTCGGAGCGAGCACAATAGATCGGGACTTTCCAAGTTATATTAGACTTGGTAACAGGAAGATAATAAAGGCATGTTTATTATTCTTTTCTTCAGTTGATTTAATATTTTTTTGTTTCTGAAACTTTTAGGTGCAAATTTACTTTCTTTTAACATGAATAATATGCAAATCAGTTTATACCTCCTTTTTACATTTTACTTTACATTTAGTAGAACAAGCCTTGTTTTAAGATAACTTATTTTAGAGACTAGTTCACACATTCTAAATCTATGATGCTCCTTTGTCTCATTTAAAGAACCTATTCTGGCATGCATGAATTACCGTATTTAATATTGACTCACTATAGTGATGTGATGAACTTTAATCTATTTATTTCTAATGTAGGGAGCAAGTCAAGAATCTAAATCTCTACCACAGAACATGTTGTACCCATTGATCAACGGCTCAGATGCTGCTGCTCCAGGACTAACCAACGTAACTGTGGCGTAAGTATTCAGCAAAATTTTCTGGAACATGCTTGTAAGCATAGAATTAAATATCTATACTGGATCCAGTATGTCTAGTGACAGAAAATTGAGACTTTAAACCTGATACATTCAGTAGTAAACCCTTCAATTGTATGAGTTTAATTGAATAATTATTTATCTACTGCAATCTATTATCGACAAATTAAGATAATGTTTGTGAAATTATTTATCCACTTTATTAGGAGCAACTTGCATATACAATTCGACCATGGAATATGGGATTCCATTCAAAAAGAAAGGTCAAAACTATATACATATAAACTATTTTGTTTGTTTTGCAGTAAAATATGCAATACAAGTTCACTTGATCCAAAAAAGGTGAAGGGAAAGATTGTAGTATGCATGCGTGACCTGGAAATAGCCAGACTAGTGAAAGGAATGACTGTTAAAGATGCCGGTGGTGCAGGAATGATCCTAGTCAACAGTGAATATTGGGGGGACATGCTCTTTGCTGATCCCCATGTGCTCCCTGCCACCATGATTACTTACAACGACAGCTTCGCGCTTTTCTCCTACATGAATTCTACCAAGTAAAAGTCATTTTTTAACATTTCATATCAATAAAAAATGTGATGAAACATTTGTAAAATCTACGAGGACGTTATTTTTAATTACCATATGTTTATCTTCAACTTAATTACGAACATCATTGTCCATACAAACATCGTTTCTCAGTCTCGGTTGACATAAAGTTCTATTTAATTTCAAATTGATCAGTATCTTCTTTTCTCTTTTCCACAGGAAACCAATGGGTAATATTGCTCCTCAAATAACAAGAATTGGCTATGAACAAGCACCAGCTATGGCACTGTTCTCATCTAGAGGACCTAGTTTCGTTACTCCAGAAATCTTAAAGGTTAAATCTGAAGATTTATCTTTCTTTTTTTCCATTTTTTTCCATTTTTATTACTCCTACATGAATTCTACCTAGTAAAGCATGCTTCGATCGGAAAATTAAGGAATGTTTCCAAGTCTGCAACTTTACCTGCAAAAATTGTTGCATGCAATTTTACCTACTCACAAGAATGATATTGCTCATAATTCAATTATCATATTACTGAATGTAACAACATAAATACTTGTAATTGTTCCATATTCTAATTTTTATTGTTTTATTTTCAGCCTGATGTCACTGCACCAGGAGTGAACATACTAGCTGCATTCTCCGAGCTTGTTAGCCCAACAGCAGTTCCAGAGGACACACGCCGTACCCCATATGCTTTCTTGTCTGGCACATCCATGTCGTGCCCGCATGTTTCAGGGGTAGCAGGCCTACTGAAGTCTGCTAACCCTCATTGGAGCCCTTCAGCTATCAAATCAGCAATCATGACTACTGGTATGAGTTAATGACTTATTGTACAATAAATTACTTTTATTCATGCATGATTATTGTTCATGGTTGATTCAATATGTCTTATATTCACAAATTGAGTCCTTAATGCATTAGTTTGACACAAAAATATCAACAAGATAATCAAAAGGTGATTTTTCATTCTGTTCTTTTCCTTTTCTCTGGAACATGGAAAATTATCAAATCAGAGTTTGTTTTATTAACTGTTATACATAGTTCTAAGATTTGGACTATAGAATGATGGATTTTGTAACAAACATTGATTAATTCTCTTTAATTTTGGTCTATATAAAAACTGATAACATCATTTGTGTTTAATTATTAGCAAAAACAAAGGATAACAAACACATGCCAATGAGAGATCTTTCCACCGGTGAAGAAGCCAATCCATTCGCATATGGGAATGGCCACATAAGACCCACTCGTGCAGCTGATCCCGGACTAATCTACGACACCAGTATGGAAGACTACCTCAAATTTCTATGCACCTTGGGTTTCAATTCAACCTACCTTGGGACATTCACAGACAAGCACTTTGAATGCCCATCAAAGCCCATGAAGCTTGAGGATCTCAACTATCCTTCAATCTCTGTCGGGGCTCTTAACAAGACAATTGTTGTAACACGAAGGCTAAAGAATGTGGGGATACCTGGTACTTACAAGGTTCATGTGGATGCACCTCCAAGGGTTCTTGTTCGAGTGGATCCTCATGTACTTACCTTCTCCAAGGTTGGTGAAGAGAAGACTTATAATATTGCAATGAAGTCTAAGATCAATGGGAAAAAAGAGCAGGGAACAAGATTTGGCAGATTGATGTGGACCGATGGCAGGCATCATGTCAGAAGCGCAATAGTTGTTAATGTGGTTGCTTGAAAGAATAGGGAAGCTTTTTGTGTTTCTTTATTAGTTAGTTAGTTAGTTAGTTAGTTAGTTAGTTAGTCAGTCAGTGAGTTAGTTATGTTTTAGGAACGCTCACTAGAATTATGCTTTACTTTTAGTTGTTATGTTACTGTTGTTCTGTTTTGTCAAACTCTGAAATCAAAATGAGAAGTGTTAGTTTTACCTAGTTTGGTCTCATGAGCTCAATAGCATTTATAGATCACTCTTGTTTTCCCTTTTTACTTGTTTTACTGTTGTCGTTTTTGTCTAAGTGTCTAACAGTCTAACGCTAACTCCAACGATAGAATGTAGAGGTGATTAAGATGATGAATTAACTGCGATAATTTTATTAGAAACAGAGTTGTTACCTGAGCACTAAAATTTGGTAACAATGTATTCCTTAGTTTCAACCACTTGATTCAACGGTGGGGTCACTAATCTATACGAACTATGCTTGAACAATCTTTTTAGTGAACAATGCAACACAAGTTCACTAGACCCAGCAAAGGTGAAGGGGAAGATTGTAATATGCACATTTCCTACCTCAAAAAAAAAAGTAATATGCACATTTCCCACCGAAGTACCTAGAACAGTACTGGCAGAGATCACTGTTAAAGATGCTGGTGGTGCAGGCATGATCTTAACCAGCATCAAAGACTCTGGGGACTTTCTCTATGCCGATTCTTACATGCTTCCCGCCACCATGATTACGTACAAGGATGGCTTGACACTTCGCTCCTACATGTCCTCTACCAAGTAAAGCCATTTAATTTTTAACATTTCAATTTTCCACCCAACAATAATGAAGAATATACAAAAAAAGTTAAGATGAATTATTACTGGAATTAATCTTGGTTGCATATCATTCTTCAAAAGGTTATTTCGATATCATTTATAGTCTCAACTCTGCAAATATTTCTTCTGAACCTAGAATGTTGGCAACAGTCTGTTTTATTTCAAGTTTCTGGGCCTTTTTTATTTGATTTTTTTTATTTGAACTGTAGGAATCCTTTGGGTAATACTGCACCAACAATAACAAGAATGGGCGTCGAACATGCTCCATCAATGGCTGATTTCTCATCCCGAGGACCTTGTTATTCGATGCCAGAAATGTTGAAGATTATACTTGAAATTTATCTTCTTTCTTTCTTTTGCTTGTAATCTTTAATTATCCCTCTTAAAGTTCAGAAAAAAAAAATTCCCAAGTCATCATCTTTCAGTTAACTACAAAAGAATGTTTTGCTTTACTCCCCCTAGAAAGGAGAGTAACACAGATGTATTTCATTAAGTTATAACTTAATTGTCATATACTTGATGAAATATAACAATATGATTATTTTTTTAATTATTACCAGAATATCTTTATTTATCATGTTTTTCTATACATTTATCAGCCGGATGTACCAGCACCAGGGGTGGATATACTAGCTGCATTCACAGAGTACGACAGCCCAACAGAATTCGATGGGGACACGCGGCGCACCCCATTTTATTTTCTAAGTGGAACATCCATGTCATGCCCACATGTTTCTGGTGTAGCAGGTCGCCTGAAGTCAGCACACCCTGATTGGAGCTTTTCGGCTATCAAATCAGCTATCATGACTACTGGTAACAGCAAACTACTATTTAGAAAAATATATTCAAATTACTGCTGATTTGTTCTAGCATTGTAGTGCTGTATGGTAAATATAGATTATTCTGGTGTATTAAGGTCAGCTTAAGAGTAACCTCTTATTATTGTTTTGAATGGGAGTACAGGACCAAAATAATATTGTGCCGATATTGGCATTTTAAGGCGTTTTCTACTGACATAACCCAGGTTGCCATTTTTTAACTAATGGTCAGCTTTGTTCTTCCTCAATTATTCCTCCAATAATTAGTTATCTTACATTCCTTTTCAGAAGCATATAAATCTCTATATAGAATTACTATCTGAGATTCCATTCTGAGGGGTAATTTTTTTTCCTGAATTACTATCTGAAATTCCCATTTTGATAATAAAAGCTTTTAGATAATATTGTGTCAATAACAAGGTTTTGTGTTATGAGTCGCCTTCAGAACTGAAAGTAATTTGTTTGTCCAGTGCTTTAGTGGAAATTTAACTATTTTCAAACTCTTCATACGAGTCAAGTACTGAACTACGTTTAGATCGATGGTGTAATTTTAAACAAAATTTATAGATGCTTAATAGTTTTATACCAAATTCTCCAACTTTGGATACTTTTAAATCGTACGAGCTAGTTCACAGAAATATAATCTATAAATATATTTTAGTATACTCTAGAGGACTAAAGCTACTCACCTCATTGCAACTATTATTTTGATTTTAACTTAAGTCTCCCTTTTGCTTTCCTTTCACTTGCCAAATGGCACCATATATTATGTTTAATTAATTAACAAAAAAGGTTTTGTGTGTTTATTTTAGCAACAACAGAGGATAACATGAACACACCAATAAGAGACCACGATCGTACCGGAGCCGCTCCATTTGCATACGGCAATGGACACATAAGACCAATCAATGCAGTTGATCCCAGCCTATTCTACGATAACACAATAGAAGACTATCTCAATTTTCTATGCACTCTAGGTTACAACGCAACCTTCCTTCAGAGCTTCACAAGTAGGCCTTTTGTGTGCCCATCAATACCTATTAAGATCGAGGATCTCAATTATCCTTAATCGCCGTTGGTGCTCTTAATAGAAAATTATTGTAACTTGGAGACTGAAAAATGTGGGACCACCTGGTACATACAGGGTTCAAGTGGAGGCTCCACCTCAGGTTGATGTTGTAGTGAAGACTCCAGTACTTGCGTTTAATGTAGGAGAAGAGAAGAATTTTAGCATTGCATTTATGTCCAGGATCAAAGCGCAAAATGAGAAAGGATATAAATTTGGGAGATTAGTGTGGTCTGATGGCGTGCATCAGGTTGCGAGCTCAATACTGTCAATGTGGTTGCTTGATAAATTAGTAGACGTGTAAATCAAATAGGAGGTAAGAACCAGCCCTTATAGTGGCTAAGGCAACGAAATCTTTGTGTGAGAGGTCTTGAATTCGAGATTTGAATGAGAAACTTAAAATCATTTAAATTCGGATAACTTTATTTATCTCAAAAAAAAAAGCAAATAGGAGGCTTTGATTTGTTTTAGCTAGCTAGTAGATGGGTTTACGTTTATTTTTTCCCCTTTTTTTAATTTTATTGTTATGTTCGGTTCTTTCGTTGACATGAACGGTGAAGCAGCTTTTAAATATATATGACTTTTTCAAACAAATATTTTGTTTTTGTTGCGTTTTGGTAGTTAATGTGGAGTTGATTATCTTTTCCATTTAATTTGTACCCAAAACGTGTAGTGCACAAATGGATCGTTTAATTAATAAGTTCAGAAGTTTTTTTTATGCATATTTTTTCCCTCTGCTGCACTCTTATTTAATTAATGAGTTCAGAATGACATTGAGGAGATAAACATGCAATTGTTGTAACTAATATCAAGGAGAGAGCAAGATGTTTGACCTCACTGTTTCACTATTTATATAATGCTTATCATACCGAAATTTTTTTAATTAACCAAAATAAATTAATAAAATACCAAAATGGCAAAATTTGGACATAAATCACGATTCTAGCCATTCCGGGATCACAGCGCCCTACGTAACTCCGGGTTCACTGTGATCCCCATAACTCCGGAATCACAGTTGCCGGAGTTATGGAGGCTGCTGTGATCCCGGAGTTATGGCGATCACAGTGAACCCGGAGTTACTTATTATTTATACACCAGCCGAGAGAGAGAGATAAAGAGAGGGGATGCTTATAATTGAAGAGAGATATTGATAATTGAAGTTAAACAAGTAATTTGAGGTATTATTTTATTTTTGCTTAAATTCTTCAATTTAGTTGATTTAATTTATAATTATTATAATTGTTATAATTGATAGTTGATTTCAGGTATTATTACAATTGTTTTTTAATTTATAAGAATTATAATTTTAGTTGAATTGTTATAATTTACTTTCATTCTTCAAAGTGAATTGCTATAATTCTTATAATTGTTATAATTCTTCAAATTTAGTTGATTACAGGTATTATTATTATTGTAAATTAATTTATAATTATTATAATTGTAGTTGATTTATGTACGTATTTCGTATTTTTTAAACTATTAGTATAATATTAATTTAGTAATTATAATAATTAAAGAGTTAGAGAAATTTTGTAGAAATTTAGATAGAGAAGTGAAGTGAAGGTTTTGCACATTTTAAATATAAGATATTATTTTATTTTAATTACATGGTAATAATTTTTTAAGTTAAAATGTGAATCAGTGTAAATTAATTTATAATTATTTTGTAGATGATTTATGTATGAATTTCGTAATTTTTGAACTATTAATATATTATTATTTTGTAATTATAATAAATCTAAGAGTTAGAGAATTTATTTAGGAATTTAGATAGAGAAGTGAAGTGAAGATTTTGCAAATTCTAAAGAGTTGCTAAGTCATTTTAGGTATTATTTTATTATAAATTAAATTGTATTAATTTATAGAGTTAAAATTTGAATTAGTGTAAATTAATTTATTATAAATTAAATTAGAATTATTTTATTATAAATTAATTTAGAATTATTTATTATAAATTAATTTAGAATTATTTTATTTCTGAAGTATTAGTATATTATTAATTGGGAAATTTATACAGTTGGAGTGAAGAAAGATGATTCCAATTTCCGTATATATGGATGGTGAGACTCGAAATGGCCCGTATGGTATGGAATATAGTTGTGATTCAAAATTTACTTTTCCGGGAAATGAAGACACCCGGTATGAAGATGTGAAAAATACAATATACAAATGGTTGGGGATATTTGAGAGTCAATATTCGCTCAATGTTGTCGCTCGATATAACACTGCGATCCCACCTTCTTATCATTTTTGTTTAATTCCCATTCGCGATGACATAGAGTGGCGAATGATATTGCAAATGGCACAATCAGAAATGAATTGGAGATTTGTTGAATTATATGTTGATCTGGTGCCAAATCGGACAAATGAGAATCCTGATAACTTAGGTCGCACAGGTGAAAATGTTGTTAACACGGATGAAGAGCCTCCGAGAGTTAGTCAAGAGACATTACCTTATAGCCCTGGCCATACTCTTCATATCTCTCCCGCAAGACATTCACCAATTATAGATCTTAATGAGCCCATATCTAATATTCCTGAAGAAAACGAAGGCGATGACGATGAGAATATATTACCCGTAGCGGGAGAATGGGAAACAGGAGAAGATTATGGATACACCTCTGACGAAGACGATTTGGATTATAATCCTAACGATCATCCGAATCATCGGATAATTGTACAAGGAAGATCAGAAAAATATCACCCAGTACAGGAGCTTAGTGATATATCTGGTTTCAATGAAATTTACACTGAAGTACAAAACTCGTCAGACGATCCCTTGGCAGAAAATCGTGTATTTAATTCAAAAGATCAGTTACAATGGACCATTAGTGAGTATCACATCAAAGGGAATATAGAGATTAAAACAGAAAGGAGTAGCGCGACGAGGCTAGTTATGGTTTGCAAAGATCAGAGATGTTTTTGGAGGTTGTACGCTGTATGTCCTAAAGGTAATAATTTTTGGACAATAAGAACCAACCCATACCCGCACACTTGTATCCAATCGATTACACGAGTAGATCATGCACAACTTACGGCCAAGATAATTGCTGGTGCTATTAAAAAGGAAATGAACGAAGATACAACCATGACAATTAAAAATGTCAGACATTTAGTTAAAGCAAAATTTCCCGGTGCTGATCCATCATACGCCAAGTTATGGCGAGGCAGGGAGTTAGCAATTGCGAAAATATTTGGGACTTGGGAGGGATCATATGCGTTGCTTCCTCGTTATTTTAATGCCATCCAATCGACGAATCCATCAATGAAGTATGCTATCCTGACGACTCCTACCAATCAACCTGAAGTACGTTATTTCCATGCTGCGGCTTGGGCATGGGGACCGTGCATTGAGGCAGTAAAGTACATTCGTCCGGTGATAAGTATCGACGCAGGTTTCTTATCGGGTCGTTATGAGGGAAGATTACTGATGGCTTGCGGGTACGATGCAGAGAATCAATTGATACCATTGGCATTTGCATTGGTGGAGAAGGAAGACCTAGAAAATTGGGGTTGGTTCATGAATTGGTTGCGTCGAGAAGTTATCGGACCTGGTAAGATGTGTGTACTATCAGACCGCCACAAGGGAATTAAGGCTGTTTTTGAATATCCCCAATATGGATGGTCGGAGGCAAACAGCGAAGCAGTGCACCGATATTGTATGCAACACGTTGCCGAGAACTTGTACTCAAAATTTCCAGACGATAATCTAAAGAAATTATTTAAGCGTGCTGCATCGAAGAAGAAACCTCGTCGATTTAAAGAGCACATGCAATCTATAAAAGCACAATATCCAGGCGCATATGAGTATTTAAAGACGGTTGGAAAAAGACTAGAGAATGATCCAAAAGAGTCTGTGAATCCATCAAAGTGGGCACAACGGTACGACAACGGATATCGTTGGGGCATAATGACAAGTAACGGATCTGAATCTTTGAATCGAGTGTTCAAAGCTGTTCGTATGTTGCCGGTTGTGGCTATCGTGGAAGGTACCTGGTACAAGTGCGTGAGTTGGTTTGATGATCGGAGAATCGCATCTGGTGCAACCGTAAGTGATGGTTTTGTTTGGTCTCGTAGTGTTACGGAGAAACTAATTAAGAGAGGTGACAAGTCACGACCACATCGAGTAGACCCCTATCGATCAGAGCAAGGGGATTTTGAAGTTTTGCATCAAGGCGAGACCTTACCGAATGGTGAATTTGAAAATTTCAAGTATCACGTATTACTCGAAGAGGGAGTTTTTACGCGTTGCACCTGTTTGAAACCAAATTTGACCGGCATACCATGTTCGCATGTATTAGCGGTGATAAGGGTCAGACATTTAAACTTATCTCAATTTGTTTCACCTTATTACACTGCTGCAAATCTGCATGATACTTGGTCCGGAAGATTCCACCCTTTTCCAAATCAATCTGAATGGCTCGAGTATACGGGACCTACCATCATTCCCAATAGAAAATTGCTTCGTCGTGGTCGAAGAAGGCACATTCATATTCCGATGGTAATGGATGAAATGGAAGGACGAAAAGGCAAGCGCAGAGGACGACCCCTTGGAAGACGACCAGAAGGTATTGAAATGGTTTTATATGTTTAAAATACTCATATTGAAGACGACCATCACCTTCTTACTTTTTAATATTACAGGAAGTGCTCAATCCAGCCATCAAGGGAGTCAACCTCATAATCGCCATGAGGTATTAACACAATTGGGCTTACATAGTGGAAACCAGCCCACTCGACACTCCGTAGATGTCCAACCAAATCCAAACCCTACCCAAATGCAACCCGCTCGTCGCTCAATAAGTGTTCCACCTAGAGATGTCGATGCTTCAACAAGTGCATCAAATCCTTCAACAAGTCAGCCCAATCAATCAAGGCGAACATCAATCTCTGGAAGAATTCGAAACTTCTTTCGGGCGAATCACTAGCATGGAATTTATTAAATGTGGCTCTTCATTATTTACCTATTATATCTGTATAGTTGTATGTTGTACTTATGTCATATGTATGGCTTTACCTATTAACTCGTATAAATTTCAATTTATTTATGCATTATATTTGTAGTGCAATGTCGACATTTCCGATTTTGGTATTTTATGGAGGTGAAATAATTGAAACTCAATTTGGTGCGGAGTACTCTGGTGGTAAAAAATTGGCACTCCAGGGTAAACAATCTAGTACTTTTGAAGGGATTAAAAGTACCATACATCGGGTTCTAGCATTTCACGAGTATTGCGTTGGTGAAATCCTATGTCGCGTGGAGGATGGAGAAGGGAGTAATTTGCATTTCAATTTGATTGGACTCATTGACGAAAGTTCTTGGAAAATGGCATCTCAGATGTCCGTGAATAAACGGGGAGTTGTTCATTTGTTTGTCAGAACCACTGGCCCGCCACCAAGAAATGACGCTCTCGATTTTATTTGTACAGGTTAAACAGATATGAAAACAAGCAAGTTATGTGTTGCATCATTTGTGCATGATGCTTATGCATTGTGCATTGTGCATGACGCTTGACGCTTTTGCATTGTGCATTGTGCATGACGCTTGACGCTTTTGCATTGTGCATTGTGCATTGTGCATGACGCTTTTACATTGTGCATTGTGCATTGTGCATGACGCATGACGCTTGACGCTTGTGCATTGTGCATTGTGCTTGACGCTTGACGCTTGTGCATTGTGCATTGTGCATTGACGCTTGACGCTTTTGCATTGTGCATTGTGCATTGACGCTTGTGCATTGTGCATTGACGCTTGTGCATTGTGCATTGTGCATTGACGCTTGACGCTTTTGCATTGTGCATTGTGCATGACACTTTTGCATTGTGCATTGTGCATGACGCTTGACGCTTTTGCATTGTGCATTGTGCATTGTGCATTGTGCATTGTGCATGACGCATGACGCATGACGCTTGACGCTTGACGCTTTTGCATTGTGCATTGTGCATTGTGCATGACACTTTTGCATTGTGCATTGTGCATGACGCTTGACGCTTTTGCATTGTGCATTGTGCATTGTGCATTGTGCATTGTGCATGACGCATGACGCATGACGCTTGACGCTTGACGCTTTTGCATTGTGCATTGTGCATGACGCTTGATGCTTTTGCATTGTGCATTGTGCATTGACGCTTGACGCTTTTGCATTGTGCATTGTGCATTGACGCTTGTGCATTGTGCATTGACGCTTGACGCTTTTGCATTGTGCATTGTGCATGACACTTTTGCATTGTGCATTGTGCATTGTGCATTGACGCTTGACGCTTGACGCTTGACGCTTTTGCATTGTGCATTGTGCATTGTGCATTGTGCATTGTGCATTGTGCATGACGCATGACGCATGACGCTTGACGCTTGACGCTTTTGCATTGTGCATTGTGCATTGACGCTTGACGCTTTTGCATTGTGCATTGTGCATGACACTTTTGCATTGTGCATTGTGCATGACGCTTGATGCTTTTGCATTGTGCATTGTGCTTGACGATTAACGCTTGACGCTTATGCATTGTGCATTGTGCATGACGCTTTTGCATTGTGCATTGTGCATTGTGCATTGTGCATGACGCATGACGCTTGACGCTTGACGCTTTTGCATTGTGCATTGTGCATTGACGCTTGTGCATTGTGCATTGACGCTTGACGCTTTTGCATTGTGCATTGTGCATGACACTTTTGCATTGTGCATTGTGCATGACGCTTGACGCTTTTGCATTGTGCATTGTGCATTGTGCATTGTGCATTGTGCATTGTGCATTGTGCATGACGCATGACGCATGACGCATGACGCTTGACGCTTGACGCTTTTGCATTGTGCATTGTGCATTGACGCTTGTGCATTGTGCATTGACGCTTGACGCTTTTGCATTGTGCATTGTGCATGACACTTTTGCATTGTGCATTGTGCATGACGCTTGACGCTTTTGCATTGTGCATTGTGCATGACGCATGACGCATGACGCTTGACGCTTGACGCTTTTGCATTGTGCATTGTGCATTGACGCTTGTGCATTGTGCATTGACGCTTGACGCTTTTGCATTGTGCATTGTGCATGACGCTTGACGCTTTTGCATTGTGCATTGTGCATTGTGTATTGTGCATTGTGCATGACGCATGACGCATGACGCTTGACGCTTTTGCATTGTGCATTGTGCATTGACGCTTGACGCTTTTGCATTGTGCATTGTGCATGACACTTTTTCATTGTGCATTGTGCATGACGCTTGACGCTTTTGCATTGTGCATTGTACATTGTGCATGACGCATGACGCTTGACGCTTGACGCTTTTGCATTGTGCATTGTGCATTGACGCTTGTGCATTGTGCATTGACGCTTGACGCTTTTGCATTGTGCATTGTGCATGACGCTTGACGCTTTTGCATTGTGCATTGTGCATTGTGCATTGTGCATTGTGCATTGTGCATGACGCATGACGCATGACGCTTGACGCTTGACGCTTGACGCTTTTGCATTGTGCATTGTGCATTGACGCTTGACGCTTTTGCATTGTGCATTGTGCATGACACTTTTGCATTGTGCATTGTGCCTTGTGCATTGTGCATGACGCATGACGCTTTTGCATTGTGCATTGTGCATTGACGCTTGACGCTTTTGCATTGTGCATTGTGCATTAACGCTTGTGCATTGTGCATTGACGCTTGACGCTTTTGCATTGTGCATTGTGCATGACACTTTTGCATTGTGCATTGTGCATTGTGCATTGTGCATGACGCATGACGCTTGACGCTTGACGCTTTTGCATTGTGCATTGTGCATTGACGCTTGACGCTTTTGCATTGTGCATTGTGCATTGACGCTTGTGCATTGTGCATTGACGCTTGACGCTTTTGCATTGTGCATTGTGCATGACACTTTTGCATTGTGCATTGTGCATGACGCTTGACGCTTTTGCATTGTGCATTGTGCTTGACACTTGACGCTTGACGCTTGACGATTGTGCATTGTGCATTGTGCATGACGCTTGACGCTTGACGCAAAATAACAAATCTCCAATTCAACATAACATAACATAACATAACAAATGTCCAAAATAACATAACAACATAACATAACTGAAAAAACGTTCAACATAAGATGGCATAACATCCTTTTTGAAATGATGCATTGTGCAATGATGCATAACATAACTGAAAGCAACCAACTCCCTGACTAAGGATAATTGGACGGGGTGAACTTGGATATCGGTCTATGCCTCTGACGATCCTTGTTGCGATGTCCCATAGTTGTATTCCAATTCAAGCCATCATCAGCCTCATCGTCGCCGCTCCCGGTCACCTCAGCATCTGGTGTTTGCATGTATTCCTGCAAAAAGCACATTAGAAACTGCTAAATTAGTGCATTTTTTAATAAATAGTTCAATTCAGGCCAAACCTGTGTAGGAGGGATCTCCGGGCCTGTCTGGAACTGACTAGTATGGAAGTCGTAACCTTGTGCACCATCTCCTCCCGGGTACTGACTACTGAATATGTCAAAATCATAACCATGTACATCAGATGCTCCCTGATACGGACTATTTAATCCTGAATAGTATCCCTAGGTAGAATATGCATGTTTAACATTAGCAAAAAATATTACAAATTACTACATAATCATTAAACATTATAGAGGTACGATTCACATACCTGGGACTGATCTCCGCCCGGATGCTGACTACTAGATGCCGTAGGATCACCGTGCGGTCCTAAATATGTCCCGGCCATGCTGGAAACAATCTCGTCATAATCACCCTCATATGTTGACGCCCATGACGCCTCCTGCTCACGAAAGCCTGGAACCTCAGGCTCGTCCGAGGTGGTGATATCCTCGATTCTTTCGGGCAACCCGGCATCCCTTAGCAGTTTTTCCAGCTTATGCCCTTGACCGACATCATGCAGGCTTCCTCGACATGATAGTAATGTTCTCTTTCCGAAGCGCTTCAACCCTCTTGTCAGGGCCATTGGAATTGCCATGACTGCATCCCTAAAGGCCCTCTTGCCCTGCAAGACAAACTTTCGTAAGTAACAAAACAAGTCACATAATTTGAGTAGCTATTTGATTAGTTAAATAACATCACTAACCTGTCGTGTGGCACACTCAGAATGGGAAACATATGTAAGGCTGCTAGGTGGCTGAGACGGAGGAGGCAGTGGCTGGGTGAGATCATGGGTGGAATCACGCTCTAAATAAATCGACCTCATCCCAAATCTCTCATACCAGGGCATATACTGATGAAACCACCAATCACTGTCGTGTGGCTGCCCATCTGTGGGAACGATACACAACGGTACTCTATCTGCACTCCACTGCCCTACATAATCAGCATGACGCTCCCCCCAGTGAAGGCCGTAGTGTCCATCAGTATGATCTACCTCATCTAACTGTCGGTGAACATCCCAAGATAATGGAGGAGGGGGAGGAACTGTCTGAAGTAAACCGTACTGTCTCATGACCCTATCCGGGTAGTGATGTGAGACTATCCAAAAATGAACGAGAGGGACTCTAGCCAACCAAACTCCCTGATCACGTAGTACACATGACGGCGCAAGAGGGAGGAAGGTAGTATAGGGTGTCCACTCAACTTCACCCTCTTTCATCGCATTCAAAACATCTCGGGGATGCTTTGCTCCAACATTGTGAGGGTTGTCTTTCCACAACTTAAAACCCATCCATGTCCTCCCGTAAGCATGACACGAGTCTCGATCGGGTAAACCCCAAGCAGTGAAGGTATGATTTCTATCCTCTTTTGGCCGGCACACACTAAGGTGGGTCCAAGACCACAATTGCAATAACTCGAGTGGACCCCAAATAGAACGAGGCTGCTTCCGAGCAGCAATAGATAATGCGCGATATAAATAAGCCAAAACGGCACCCCCCCCAATTATACAACACAGATGGACTACTCAGATTCCCCAAAAACTGCAGATACATGGCCGGTACACCATCTCCACTGGAGTCTGGAAACATGACAGAACCAAATAAATCTAGAATGTAAGCCCGAGTATGAAAATCTACCTGGTCCTGTGTGGGATTTTCCGGCATATTAGCGAACTCGCGCCGCAACCACTTCAAACTAAGACTGTAATTCGAAACCAGTCGTTGTTGCTGTCCAGATCTCTTTGAAGCGCGACACCTCCACGCCTCATCTCCGGCCTCTCTACCCAGATACTACTGTACCATATACCTCCAGTTGTTATCACAAATTCCGGTAACAACCGCTCCTGTTATTGGTAGCCCCCATAAACAACTAACATCTTGTAGAGTTACGGTCATTTCACCGACAGGCATGTGAAAAGTGTGTGTCTCGGGCCTCCATCGCTCTACTAGTCCTGTAATCAATCCCTTGTCTCTTCTCTTATGACCCAACTGAGAAATATGATACAACCCCAATCTCTTCAATGCCGGACCACAACTCTCGTGATATGGTACGACATTGTCATGACAAATCAACTTTAAATCGTCACCGCTCTGCAATATTTCAACAATATCCTCAAATAAATACAGATTACCAAAAATAAATATATTACTAAATATATATATTACAAAAATATACCACATTTGGTTTAACGGTCGCAATCTTGTGTTGGGCGACAGGCATCTGCAACAAGTCGGAGAGAGGCTGACAATCTGGAGGGAGAGAAGCATCACCCTCGAAGGTGCTAGACTGAGAAGTGCTGGGTCGAGAAACACTACTTCTTCGAGGTCTCGTCATTTCAACAGAACTACATTTAAATATAAAAAACAACATAGTTTAACAATTTTTTACAAGTTACATATTTATCTAAAATAACTAATTGATTATCTATAAATACAAACTACTTTATCCATATATTACAAATTTATACAAAAAATAACACTAATTTCTACAAAATTTGTAAATTTCTAAATAAATGAACTAATTTAACAATAATCTAATTTTAATATAACAAATTTATCTAAACTAACTATATTTTCCCAAATTTGATGTATTACTATATTTTTCCAAAATAAAACAACAACTTACATATTTATCTAAACTAACAAATTAATAATTTCTAAAATAATATTTTTTAACAATAATCTACATATATCTAACTTAACAATAATTTAAGCTTTAATATGACAAATTTATCTAACAATAATTTATCTAAAAATAATAACTAACTTAACAATAATTTATCTAAAAATAATAACTAACTTAACAATAATTTAAGCTTTAGTATGAAAAAATTATCTAACAATTATCTAACAAATTCTTACAAAAACCATTTATCTAACAATTTATCTAACAATGATCTAAAATTTAACTAACTTAACAATTATCTAACATATATCTAACAATTTCTCTAACGATTACCTAATTTTTAACTAAGTTAACAATTATCTAACAAATTTGAACAAAAACAACACAAATTTTGTATGACTTTTTTTATTTTCCGAAAATTAAAAAAATTATTGTTACCTGTTACACAGCAAACTCTCTCAAATCCTGATCTAATGAAACTTCAAACTTCTGAAATACTTTCTCAAAGTTTTCTCAAAATTTGCCTCAAAACCTCTCAAAATTTTGCAAAATCTCTCTCAAAATCCCGGCAGAGGGAGAAGAGCGGTTCTGTGCTTAAATCGGCACAACTCCGGAATCACGGGTGCCTGCATAACTCCGGAATCAGGGATTCCGGAGTTATGCAGGCACCCGTGATTCCGGAGTTATGTCGATTGCGCAGATTCCGGAGTTACAGCAGATTCTCTGATGCCGGGGTTATGCTGCTCTCCCTGATTCCGGAATGGCTAAAATGGTTAATTCCGTTCAAATTTTGCCATTTTGATATTTTATTAATTTATTTTGGTTAATTAAAAAAATTTCGGCTTATCATAGCAGCAAAGAAAAAAATTGCCTCTTTTATCTAAAAGCAGAGAAATATATGTACTTTTTTAAAACATTGTATGATTAACTACAACTCGTTTGGAAGTTTTGGTGAGAACTAGAAATTGCAGGTTGCAAAATAAATTCAACCGACACCAGCTTCTAAGTGCTCAGCAAGTTCAACATAGGGATAGTGCTACTACTGAAAAATTGTAATACCTTCCTCATAAATAAACGATTCATTCATTTTAATAACTTATGTAACTTATTTTGTACAATAATTTATTATTCAAATTTAACGAATTATTATTCATGCTAGTGACATTTTAAGTTGAAAAGAAAGTACAGAACCAGTTACATAATAAAACCATTAACATGAATAATTTTTCATTTTTTATTTCAATAATACATTCGATATTGATTACACGATATCTCCCGCCACAACATTTTTTCTTATTTATTTTCTGTCTTCTTTAAATTGAAGCCCATTTGCAAGTTGTATTCATTTTTTTTTTCAAATTGAATAGGATTGAGGATTACCAGTAACTATATTAAAAATAAAAAACATATCTTACAACATGGGGAGCATCTTTAGATAGAGCTGGATAAATCAAACCCTCTTAGCTGCTCAAAAATGACAATCAAGAAATCGTATTAGACATCTCAGAAAAACTCTAGATCCTCCAAGAAACTTCAACTAACCTAAAACTAAAAGATAGAAAAAGAATGGTTAAGATTGTGAAAGTTCCTCCGATGTTTCTAATACTTGTTTTAGTACGTCAGCTATTCTGTCAGCCATATGGTGCTCCATGAACCGCTCTTTGACCCTCTCGTACCCTTTTCGACCCATTCTTACTCTTCTCTCCACATGAGTTGCTAAATCTACCATGTTTCTTGCCAGAGGCATGATACCTTCCTTCCCGGCCAGGTGCAACAAACCTGTCGTACCATTCACTACTATCTCAGCCGTACCACCAGCTGCAGTTCCCTGGTATAGCCAGACAAGTGAGGTTAAAGAAAAAAGTTATGCACAACAGCAGCTACTTTCAATTCATTTTCTTTGCCTATTTGAGTGATGTCTAAGAGTTGTCCTTACCAACACAGGAAGATGGAAGGCCATAGCTTCAATAGTAATGCGCCCAAAACATTCTCCACGTGCCTAATGGATACAAAAGAAGAACAAGAAAGTATTAACCAGTTTTCTCTCTAAGTTGCAGTGCTCTCATGTCAAAGATAAGTTTCAAAATCAGTTACTTGGTTCTGGATGGGGAACAAAAGAATGGGGACCATGGCCCTTCTGTTAATTCAAATATATCAAAAAAGGCAGCAGAACAGGACCTTACAAACTGTCTCATTCTGATGTTCTCCATTTTAACTTTGTATAGTGTAACCATGAATCAAATTCAGAATTGATGACTCACACATCTTAAATTGATCCCCATGATAACAGATCGGGTCCATGTCGATATTTTTTAACCACTGTGGATAAGGTCAGTTACAGGTCTGGCCACTTTGCTGGGTTTCAGATATTTTTGCAGTTAAAAAAATGATTATAGTTTGATGATGAATTTGATCCTGCGCCTATGTATTTTTACATAGGCTGTCCCAAGCCTGGAAAAGGAGGAGAGTTGTGATTGGCTTGGCGGTGAGCCAATGTAAATGATGAAACAATTGTCATGGAAATGAAACCCAATGTAAGGTTTTACATTACTCCGATTGGGTTTCCTATGTAGCCTACCCCAGCTTGTTTAGGATTAAAGGCTTTGTTGCTGTTGTTGTTGTTGATGATGATGTTGTACTCGTTCATTTTGTTTGTTGCTGATGACAGTTGTTGTTTACTGATGAAAAACTGCTAGATGTTATAAAGGCCTGCAAGCCTAATCAGTGATAATTGCTAAGGAACAATTATGGTAGCTTATCTTTTGATTCTGACGAGGTCTGTAATTAAACTAAGACGTTAATGATCCAAAAGGATCGGTGGACTGCCACAACAAGGCCACTATGTTCAAAAAAATAATTAGTATAAGCTAGAAAGCACCGTAGTAGGAGACAAGTGGGCAACTGGAATTCGGACCAAAAGAGTTTCCTAAAAAATCAACCCTTTCAGCAAGGTGCAGCTGGTGAGAACAATATCTTAGTCGCGTCTTAATTTGATTGCTTAATGGTCTAAAAGCTTCATCTTTCCTTAAATTAAAAATTCATAATAGGAACAACACTAGAATCTCAAGCATCTTAGAAATAAGGACTGTATCTGTGCTATTGTCAACATTTCCCATAAAAAACTATCTTAAAGCACTCACGGTTGAGTCAGGTTGATAATTGACCCTCAAGCTAATATCAACCAGTTGTTCCGTAAGGTATAACACATATAATAACAACAACAACAAAACCTTTTGTCCCAAACAAAACCTTTCAGCAAGGTGCAGCTGGTGAGAACAATATCTTAGTCGCGTCTTAATTTGATTGCTTAATGGTCTAAAAGCTTCATCTTTCCTTAAATTAAAAATTCATAATAGGAACAACACTAGAATCTCAAGCATCTTAGAAATAAGGACTGTATCTGTGCTATTGTCAACATTTCCCATAAAAAACTATCTTAAAGCACTCACGGTTGAGTCAGGTTGATAATTGACCCTCAAGCTAATATCAACCAGTTGTTCCGTAAGGTATAACACATATAATAACAACAACAACAAAACCTTTTGTCCCAAACAAGTTGGGGGAGGCTAGAAATGAAGCCCATATCGGGTTTCATCTCCATAAAATTGGCTGAATTTTTACGTTGGCTCGCTAAGCCTATCAAAACCCTCCTCCTCTCCGGACTTGGGACTGGCTAAGTAAAACATAGGCGGAGTTTCAAATGACACGTATAATAAAAAATAAAAAAATTTAAGCCTATCGCAAGTTCGCAACCGGTCGCCAACCCAAACCATGATCAAGGTCATAAAAGAATGTTCAATAAAAAGATAAGTACCTGAGAGTTCTGAACAAGTACATCAATGGCAGCAAGGTAAGGTATAACGTTCATGGTCTTGTTTACAAAATGGACCCTGTCTTGAATACCCTTTTTTGAGACAAAATTGCGTAGTTCCAATTCAAATTTGGTCTGTGCATTCATGTCGCTTCCTACTATGATGGCATGCACCGGTGGCACCTTTATCTTCTGAGACTTTATGATTTGAAGCATCTGATAGAAAGCTTGCAAAAACAGATCCTGGCCTTTTCCCCTTGACACACCTTCATAATTCTCAACACAATTTCAAATTACAAGTATGAAATAATTTTGAATGGGTGAACTCCTTACCAATGCCTGATCATAGTTTTTTGAAGGAAGTATGTAACAGTCAAGATTAAAATGGGTATATTATTAAAATGAGAAGGGCTTACTGTTAATTAAGGCAAAGAGAAGGTCTTCCTTGCCAACATGAAGATCTTGATGGCGCACATGTTCTCTCAAAGCAAAGGTCTCACCTTCAGCTACCTTCATCAACTCTTTGCTATTTCCAAGGTGTACCACATATGTCTTTGGCATCTCTATTCTTCACTCCTCACATTACATATACACCCAATGGTTTTTAAAAATTAATATGGTGTCGTTCAAACATCATCCACAAAGAACGTGTAATATCATATAACAAGGATTAGAGGAACAATGCAGGGTTGTAGCCTTAATACCAGATGGTACACACTTGTACCAGACCTAATCAGGACTTGAACAACACTTTTTGCCAGTGAATACCAAAGTTGTAAGACAAAATTTGTGAAATGGTCTTGTGGTAAAATGTCCATTTATCTCCTATTTTTATGATCACCGAAACTCCCTAATATCTTGAAAAATCCTGCATTGTGGGGAAGACATGATGGAAACAGTACCTAGAAACCCAGTAAATTTTACAGGACAAAAACAAAAGAAATGCTAATCATCTTGTCATCTGAATGATTAGTTTGTGAAATAAGGAAAATCAAGGACAACAAAACTAAATTTCCCAAAAAAGAGGCAATGTAGCAAATATTAGATACTGCTTATAGCAATTCAACAAAAATATATGCAAACTTTGCACAAACTACACATACTTGAGACGTTCAGTGGTGCGATTCTTCCAATAGGCGGCAGTGACGTAAGAATCTATCATGGCACCAGCAACATAAGGAAGATGCTTCACATACTCCAGCTTAAAATAATGACCTCTCATTTCATGGATCCACCACAGAACCTTCGGCAAAACCTGGGGCACCTTTTCTTTCAATACACCATCCAGCCATTTACCAGCCACAGCTGTGTTTAAAATTACTAGATCGCTCTTTAGTGCCACGTCGATTGCTTCTTGGCTTTTAGCATTTATTAGCTGTCAAAGAACCAAAGAGACGGACAGACTGAGAACAGTTACACAATATGTTAAAAGTAAAACTAAACATGATAGCAGAGTAAGAAAGGGCCTATTTTGAAGAGAAAAAGCTCACATCAACTCCATGGTTAAGCATCTTGTGCTCCAATCGGTTTGTGACATCATTTGCCTCGTCAGTTTTTGGGTAGGTAATCCAAACCACTTTGGAATTGACTCCTCTTAGGAGGAACGCGAGCTCCATTAGCAAAAGAGGCCCACCTACAATTATGACCAGAATTACTTGAACCAGAATTCACAAATAACTACCAGTTGCAGAAATTTTATGTCTCGCTATGCAATTGTGCACAACCACTGCTATTACAAATGTAGACATGCAACTTCTGATGTTAACTACCAGTATAACTAGCAATTGCAACAAGTACAAAAGATATAAACATCCAACCAAGTTACAGATAGTTATTTTGACAACAATTGCAAATTTTTATGTTAGGAAATTTCAGCATTTCCATATATCTTTACCACCAAAATGATATTATTTATAATAACAGCATTACATTAATAAAAATTCCACTCTTAAAAGCACATTTTACCTGAAAGAGAGAGCTCTTGGGAGACAAGAAGAACCAACTTGCTCCGCATGAACTCCAGAGGATTACCTCCTCGATCAGCAACAGTTTGTACCTGCAGCTCTTTGGAAAGGCTCTTGTGTTGGATGGAGGCATCTGACGTGGCGGTGGGATTGTTGCAAGAAGCGGAGCGACAGAGGAAGAAGCCGAGAGAAAGCGAGAGAACGATAACGATGACTAACAGGAGAAGGCGGCGCATGTGGAGCGGGATACGACCGTTGTAGAGAGACGAGGGAGGGGGCCTCGCCATTGATATGGTACCGTTTCTTAGTTTAAGGTGGTGATCAGATCAGATTAGAATGGATTGGGGCTAGGAGGAGATTTTGCCATGGATTTTTTTTTCTTTTCCCTTTTTGGGAAGGACATGAGAGGAGAAGAGGGAGTGAGTGTTTGTCAGCGGCCGGATTGCGGAGATCTAGGCGAACCGCCACCGCCACTTGGAATTTTTTTATTAATATTTATCAAATATAAATAAAAATTGTTGGATTTAGTTCAATTAGATTTGTTATATTATTTTTCTTTTTAATTAATTAACTTTTAATTATTGCGTTTGATTTAATATTTTTATGTTATTTCATGTTAGTATTAATGCAATGCTAGGAATATGTGGTATCAATCAAATGCTAGGAATAAATCAAGTACATGAGTGGCTTATTAGGAATAAATTGACACCCTCTCAGGTAGAAAGTCTTACTGTACCTTTTTCTTATGAAGAGGTTAAACAAATTGTCTTTATGTGTAATTCAAATAAGGCTCCGGGGCCTGATGGCTTGTCATTTTTATTCTATCAGACATTTTGGGATTTAGTCAAGGATGATATCATGAATTTAGTGTCAGCTTTTTATTCTGGTAAATTAGAAATTTCAAAGCTAAATATGACATTTATCTGTCTTATTCCTAAAAAATCTGATGCTATTCTTATTAAGAATTTTAGACCTATAAGTCTCATTAACTATAGCTTTAAGATTATCACCAAATTTCTGGCAAATAGATTAGCTCCACTCATGGATCAACTTATTGATCAATCCCAAACTGCCTACATCAAAGGAAGGTTTATATTAGATAATGTAGTATCAGCACATGAAATTCTTCATAGAATTAGGGTTAATAAAACAAAAGGTATACTCTTTAAAATAAATTTTGAAAAGGCCTTTGATAGAGTAAATTGGGATTTTCTTCTTGAAGTTTTAGCAGGTAGAGGCTTTAATTCAATATGGAAGTAAAACTTGTATAGATTTTAATGGTTATTTAGGTGAATATTTCTTTTGTAAGAAAGGTGTTAGACAAGGTAATCCTATATCACCCTTTCTATTTGATTTAGTAGCTGACTCTCTTAATATTTTATTAGCCAAAGCCAAAGATGCTGGATATTTAGAAGGTTTAGGTGAATCTGATCAGATAAATAATATTCTAAATCTTCACTTTGTTGATGATACCTTATTATTTATCAAAGCTGACCTGAAAGAAATTCAAGCTTTGAAATGGATCTTAACAGGTTTTGAAAACTTGTCAGTGTTGGGTTACGAACAGTTCAAAACCCGTTAATTGGCCTAAGTAGCGGAAAGACCGTAAAACAAAATTTTTACGTCTGACTTAAGCCGAGGATTAAGCGGGGTATGTCGGATAAACCACAGAGGGTGTCCACCTCCCGTTTATCCCTAACATCAAAATCCTACTTAATCCCTAAACAGATCTACTCCTTAACTGAATTCTAAAACTTTAATCTACTTACAAATTAAATAGATTAATATAACATTAATACCTTGATCCAAATTCGAATTGGACCGCAGAAGACTCGGAAGGCCGAATCACATACGCTCTTCTCCTCGGAGTATCAGACGTCTGATACCTCTACCAGATGTCCACTAGGACGACCAGAGAGCGGCTTACTTCTTTTGCCAGAAATACCGAAAGCCGCGATATACCGCAAAAACACTATTCACTGAGATAAGGACTAAATAAATATCTTTACGACTCGCAGTTATTCAAATATGAAATACCGCTCCTTTCGCAAAAATACTATTTCTCGAATCCCGTAAATAACCATAACTGAGAAAGAGAGAAAGTATATTTATCGATACGAATCCGAGTTAACGAGTACGAATCGATTTTTGGTGCTTCTTTCTCTCT